>CAIIXF020000011.1:12982253-13162165 GCA_903813345.2 Owenia fusiformis | reverse complement strand
TAAATATGGCATTTTATTATTGAAATAGTGTGTCCTTTGATCAATCTTTGCATTGGTGTTAAAAAGATAATCTTTTTTGAAATGCATTAAGAAATATTTGATGATTAAAAGATTTCAACTTTTTTAAAAAATGGCAAGAAATTTGAATATTTGAGAAATGAAATGCTCACAACTTTTTTTTCAAAAAAAATTTTTCTTTCAAAAATCTCTAGAATAACTTTTTAAGTCATGACAAATAGTAAATGAATGATAAAAAAATATTTTCAAACTTTAGACGGGGACTTTAATGCAGAAAAATCGTTGCTATGACAATATGTCATAACTTCTTGGTGACATACACACTGACATCATATAATTAAAGCATGTTTTACAGTGTGGGGTTTCATGCTGTACATACCTCAGCATTGAGATTGTCAATGAGACTATTGGTGAACTGGCTCTCTATTGGGTTAGCTCTTGTCATCAAGGAAAGGTATCGACTCAACTGATCATGTGTTGTGATGATTGTACCTTAAAGAGAACATGCACTTTTACTGATATATTTTAAAGCTTGACATACATTTCTGAAAGGATGACACTGTTAAAAGTGCAAAAACGGATGTCAATTTATGATATTTAAATACAATGATGACCTTGAAATACAGCTTCATGCAGCTGATCACACAATCCATAATGGAATTATTGAAGGGACAAACAGGAATCCCATGGATTCATGCCTCTCTATGGTTTTTGACGATGAACTCTGTTTTGAAGGCAAGTTTCAGGAAATAAGTTCTTACCCTGCCCGAATTTGTCGAACTGAGGCCTTCCAGCACGACCAAAGATCTGCATGACATCAAGGATCCCAAGATCAACAAATTGTCCTTTCTTGGCATCATAGATTTGAGTACCCTTAAAACATATACAGTTTAGATTATCATTTGAAATTATTTAATAATGCAGCATTTTTCGAATGTCAGGTATATATATCTTTTATTGACTCTTTAGATGTCATATCATGACATATTAGTCACTAAGGTAGAGCAGTTCTTCCCATTGTCGAGTTGAAGAACTGGTATCTTTATCCTGGCTAGAACCATAGACAATTCTAGCCAGCGCCAGCCTTTTATCGAGTTAGCAGCACTCTAGTAATCGCCGGTATAGGTTAACCAAGTTAAGGTAGGTTAACAAAGTTAAGGTAGAAAGCCCTTATACCGGATTTTCTCGCATATAAGCCCTGGGCGTATAACTGAAAGAAGGGGTAATTTCGTCTGTTATTTTACCTCTTATTTTTCGCCCATGGGCGTATAAGTGTACTACTTTCGATTTTTGGCCCAGTGGGCGTAAAGGTGAGAAGAGCTGATGAATACAATGGACTACCGTACCTACTGTTGTAGTCCTACCGCATGTTTTGTAAGAATTATAAAGGAAATGTCACCTACAACCTTGGACTTAATGTTGAAACAAAGTAACAACAGAACGATCCACCACTGCCACTTACGGCACAGCGTTGAACTTAATGTTGAAACAAAGTAACGACAGAACGATCTGCCAGTGACAAAATACTCGTGAATTTATTAAAAAAAATCAATAAATAGTCATTTTTTATAGGCACATGGGCGTTTAAGCGTACTACATTCGACTTTTGGCCCATGGGCCTAAATTTAGGGGGGCGTATATGCGAGAAAATCTGGTACTACTGTATAGCTGCAACAAAAGATGTCAGAAATCTCTGCGTTGTCATAACAACCTCTCTCTTATAACATTTCAAAAAATTCTTTTCCTTATTCAAGATTTACTTACATGTATGTTGTTTCACAAATTATTCTTGAAATATTCTTTAGCATTTCTTTCATCCTGATGGAAATTCATTTGGACCAAGTTGAGAATGTGAAAAATTCAAATTTTAGGATATGTTTTGGACATTCCTAAGTCAATATCAGATTAAATCAGAATTTATCACCATAGTTCAGAGGATAACACTGCAGAGTGTGCATGTCTAATACATTACCTTAATGATGACTGCATGAGCAGGGAGATTGACACCCCAAGCCAGTGTAGCTGTACATACGAGACACTTGATCAATCCCTTAGAGAAGTATCGCTCCACCAAGTTACGGTCCTGTCGCAGCATTCCAGCATGATGTATACCGAAGCCATCAGGAAATAGTTCTCTCATCTGTCTGTTCCGAGATTTCAACATCTTGAATACACATAACAATATTATGAGAAAACATGCATTTAATTAGTTTAATAAATGCATGGTAGACTTTTCAGTGTTATATTTTCAGAAGTCTCCTGCTCACATGCCTATTTTTGATACAATTACAAAAGTTTACTCTTTCTGTCTCAGAGTTTTTTCTGTTTGTTTTTTTATCTTTATTTATTTATTTATATGATATAGACAGTACAATATAGTGCTGCGGCTAGGCTTAAAGCATTATTAGCCACATATAGAATACTTATATAAGGGGTAAACATAAAAATTGTAAGCCTAAATGGTAAAAGGCTTAACTGCCTGGGGTCTTTCGAAACACTGTCTGATAAACAGAGCACTGGATGCAAGTATTTCATGGTTCTTACTAAGAGAAAGAGATGGGTGACCAAAGAGAAATAAGTCAAGTTTATCTTGTCTATTTTTGCATAAATGCCTGTAGTTCGGAAGTAAATCAAAAAGCTTCTGTTCAAAGCTTATGTAGAATGGTTGTCAAATAGGACAAGAAAATATTACATGTTTTGTTGTTTCACTTTTGTCACCACATATACATTCAGGTGAATTTACATTGACAAAGTTATGGGCATGAAGGTGAGCATTAAATATGAGGTCAACTCTTATTCTATTCAAATATATCTCGTCGGCCCTATTAATGCCCAACTCTGAGGCCAATATAATATCATTATTCAAGAACACTTGACTAATATTATTCTTAAAAGTCTTGATTGTATCACAGTTTCTAATTTCTATTCTCAGAGTGAATAGAATTGAAGTAAAAATTCCACTTTGGAAGACTTGAACCCATAACCCTCCAATAAAATCTAATGCTCTACCTGTTTTTCAGCTTCTCCATACTCAGAATTCTGTTGAGCCTGAAAGAGTGTGATGTCACCGTTGTTTTTGGCAGATTCAGCGAGAACCATTGCAGTACGGACTGTCTCATTTCTTGCATGTACAAACACCATCACTTGCTCTCCATTCCTGACCTGCTCAACCACTTTGTCATAACAGACATTGTTCATGTCATTCAATTGTTGGAATCTTCCTATGGCTTTGATACCTAAATGAATAAATACAAAATTGGAAATGTGGGCACATGCATGGTGATATCAGTTTATAGTTCATGTAGTATAGTCTCCCTTCAGGACCCTGGACCTCCCCCTAATATAAGGGGGAGATATATCTACTTCAACAACAGTTTGGGGAGGTCTTAAAGTAAGACTTATTGTAGTACAAAGATGCTGGATTTAAAGGGCAATTTACGGGCCTCATTATGGGCCTCAGGCCCATAGTCCCCTAGCTACTTACCTGAGGTCATTTCAAATCCCTGGGTTTAAAAATGCAGTCTATAGTTATTAACTTAATTAATTTTATTAATGATCATGTCAGTTTCTTTGACATATATATGTGGGTCCCTTCAAGTTTTTACATGTGTTTGAAATAAAAAAATGTTCAATACAAATAGTTATGGAGGTATATAAAAGTGTCATTCAAGACAGGTGAAAAAGAAACTTTATATCAGAAAAATTTACTTTAAATCATTTAAAAATAGATTTTTGTACAAGGTATTTTCAGAGTATTTCAACTGTGGTAGGAATTTGGATATAATCACTTTCTAAAATATATTTGGAAGATATACATGTATATTCATAGCCGTAGGGACCCCGGTCAGGAATTCCCAAAAATATTTTTGCGCAAAATTCATAGCAATAATCAGAAACATTTTACCGTGCAACTTGATAATCTTATATGACCAGTAAACGAATTCCAACATATTTGTTGTAGTGAACACCAGAGCCCTATACTTATAAAAAACATAGTAAAGTTACACTTCTCCCCAAAAGTTTGGCAACATTAGGCACGAGGTGGGATCGTCTAATTTGACAAAAATAAACAACCTATGGATGGCTAAATCGTGAAATCTTTTTTTCAAAACTTGTGACGACGCAGACATCCTACACTTAGAAAGATCATTTTCCAATAATCTTAACTTTCTCAATAATAAAGGACTCTTTGTGATTTTCTTGTGTTGATATAGTGTTCAACGGAAAAAAGGTTGTTCTACATGGATACGTAGCATGAACAAATTTGAGATTTAGAGATATCACGATTTCCGTCCAGGCATATGCCCTCTGTGAAATAAATAAAAAAAAATTCAATTTTCTGAAATCTGGGATTTCCATCTGAGCCATTATTTGAGTCATTTCCGAGTGGATTACTTTCATTAGATTGCACATACATTATCACGAATATGTCACATCTACCCATTTTTCCTAAATCATTTTGTCAAATTGATCTGTCTCGCCTATTAGGTAAAGGAGTGGTATCGATATGGTGAACTTTTTGAACATGTGTTTCTCTTAAACCAGTCATCAAATCATTCTGAAAATTCTACACATCATCAATTTAATTGTCATCTTTTGGATGGTAACATTATAATTGTCTCTCCATATTGTAATTGTACAGAGGCTCGAAAGTTTGGTTGATTTTAAAAAGTATCTTGTTAATGAAATAAAAGGTTTATCTTAATTTTAATCTATTTTGGGGGGTTTTGTTTTAAGTTTTTGCATGCTTTTTGTTAAATCAACCAAAATTTCCTTTGTATAACTACAGTAAAACCTGTATATCTGAACACCTGGCTAATCCGAACACCTTCCAATTTGAACACTTTTTTTCAGTCCAATTTTTTCCTCCCATTGACTTCCATGTTACAAAAACCTTGAAATCTGAATACCCCCTAATTCGAACAGTGAACAACCAGATTTGAAAAAGTGACCTGTCTAATCTGAACATTTTTATCAGAAATCAAATGTCTGGACATTTCAATTATAGCCACATATTGAGTCAATGTTATAGTTGTTATTTATCTTTACATATACAATGTAATCAAAGAACCACTATTGTCCTAACTAACTTATTTAGTCTCAGTGACATCCCTAATTTGTGGAAAACAACAGGATGTTTTGGAAAGGTGTGAATACAGGAGTTAATTGGTTTATCCTTGTTGTAAATTAACTGGATGTTTTTGATTTGGATTATGAACAGGTCTTGACTGTTTTATATCTCATGGGTCTGTTATGATAGCTAAGATTCAATCAGCAAATGTTTTATAATCACAAGGACAACACAGACGACATTTGCAGACAAGATTTAGAAAAGAACTGAATGTTTTTGATTTGGATTAAGAGAAAGGTGAGAATCTGGGAGATAATTGGTTTATCCTTATTGTAAATTAACTGGATGATTTTGATTTGGATTATGAACAGGTCTTAACTGTTTTATATCCCATGGATCTGTTATGATAGCTAAGATTCAATCAGCAAATGTTTTATAATCACAAGGACAACACAGACGACATTTGCAGACAAGATTTAGAAAAGAACTGAATGTTTTTGATTTGCATTAAGAGAAAGGTGAGAATCTGGGAGATAATTGGTTTATCCTTATTGTAAATTAACTGGATGTTTTTGATTTGGATAATGAACAGGTCTTAACTGTTTTATATCCCATGGATCTGTTATGATAGCTAAGATTCAATCAGCAAATGTTTTATAATCACAAGGACAACACAGACGACATTTGCAGACAAGATTATATCACGAGAAAGAGAAAAAAATTCAACTTTGTAATATCCTATCACTAAAATGTCTCCTAAAAGGAATACATCTGACATCCTGAATGCCCTTGATATTTTGAAGGATTATACATCATCTCGAATGAACACTCATGAAAAAATCTTTTTACTTGAAGTGCCAAGAAACAAACAACAATGAAGGACTTTTTCAAGTAAAAGTAAAGCAGTGCTATATTACCATAATATGGGATAAGTCATTTGATAAGCATAAGATTTCATACACGACTATCATATACTTTTACAGTGTATTACAAAGTTTTTGCCAAAATATAAGAGTTATTTTTACTAAAACAATGATATTGTTCAAAATATAAATAAAACATAGCATATAGGCTATATGACTATTGTAGAATTAACTCATCAACAACATTTATTGCTCTCTGACTTAGTATTAAGTGTTCAATATAGTGGACTGAACAATGAAAATCCCCCCCTCCCCCCCCCCCCCCCCCCCCGACCAACAAAATCCTCGAAATGTGAACACCTGCCAATTTGAACGCTTTTGGCTGGTCCCGTAGGTGTTCGGATTAGACAGGTTTTACTGTATAATATTGAGAGGTCTAAGAAAATGATGTATATGCTATTTTGTTCCAACAAGGTTCGGAAAGACATTTTATTTCATTCTCAAGAATTGGTAGAAAGGAACAAAAAACAATTGCACTAAAAAACAAAAAATGTTAACAAAAACAGTTAATATAAAATATATATTAATAATATTTCCATTAAATTGTTGCCAATCAGTCAACATTACGTAAAGGATCCTGTTTTTTTACAGAATGTTTTCAATAATTGGTTTAAAAACATTGTTGAATTTAGTTCACCATATCGATACCTATCCTTTGAAGAAAGACAGGTTTTCTAATTTACATTATTGATTGATTTTGTGCCAGAGCATGGGTCCGCGGAAAATGAGATATCTCTTAATTTCCAAGTTATCGATGCTATGCAAGTATATCAATCTTTTTTCCATTGAACACTTTATTTACACATAAAAAATCGTGAAGATTCCTTAATTATTGAGAAAGTTATTCCAAAATTAGTGTGTGGCATTTTGTGCCACCCTGTAATTTTAAAGAAACATTTCTTGAGAAGTCCCCAGAGCTTTTAAGTAAGTATTGAAAATTAATTTCCGTTTGAGAAGTTACACAATAGATATTGCAAACAGGTATTACGCGTCAATTATAACTGCAGTAACGTATCAGCCAAGGCTGAACTGGGCAGATACCCGCTGCTCATTTATATATTAGTTAGTACTCTAGAATTTTGGTTTCACTTGAAAAAGTCACCAACTGATTCATATTCATTCATTTTTAGTAAACATGAGGAAGACTCACATGAATCAGGACATTGGAGCTTCTTTTCATTTATCACTCGGATTTTGTCAATATCCAATAAAAATATTGATATACAAAAAATCGATACATGTGATAAAGTCAAAATTGATAATTTGATTAAATCTACAATGACAAATTTAGAAAAGAATACAAAAGTATGTTTATGCAAGACATCAATAGACCAAATGATGCTCCGGGTAAATTCAGAAGCTATAAACTAGTAAAACATGCATATAAAAGAGAAAGTTATCTTAATTTACAGAACTCTACCTATAGACAATATATTTCATAGGTACGGTTATCGATGCATAACTTCCCAATTGAATGAGGTTAATACTTCAAAGTAGAAAATCGAATCGATTTTGTTTCTTCTGTAATTCAAAAAATACAATAAGTGATGAAGAACACATTCTTTTTTGTTGTTCTCAATCAGAACTAAAACTAGCTCGATCTTTATATATCAGTAAAATAAAAAGTATAAACAATAGTTTTTCTCATTTTAATACAAGTAGTCCATTTTTATAGTCCTTGTTAGCGCACGATGATGCAATTAATGAAATAATTGGTGATTATTTTACAAGAGTTCATAATATTACCAAAGAGTTGTTAAAAAAAATTGACGTGAAATCATTTTATGCTATTAAGTATAGTACTTAGTGATTGTTAAAAATTAGATTGTAAGTATTGTTTTGCCATGCATGTACATGAATGTTTTATTTGTTATTTGCTTTATTGGACTTACATCTCGATGTACATTACATGTTCAAGAGACCAATAAACTTATTAATAAAAATTGAATCAGAATAAATAACAAGGCACAGACGTGAACAATATCGTACCTAAAACACAGCATTGTGGTCTTGTTGACCAAGAAAGCAAGATGGCCGCAGAAAAGTTAATCAGCTCTAGAACTTATCACGGTGTAACATATGTAAAAATTTGAACGGTTTGGCTGGAAACCTGTAGACAAGTCTTGAAAGTGAAGATTTTAGGACGGAAAATCCAAAATGGCCACCTTAAAATTTACCCAGAATGCCCAAAAACCAATCAGTTCTTGACGTTGATATGTAGAAACATCCCTGGAAATTTCAGATGAATCCCTCAAATGGTTTGGCTGAAAATCTGTAGACAAGTCTTGAAAGTGAAGATTTTAGGACGGAAAATCCAAAATGGCCACCTTAAAATTTAACCAGAATGCCCAAAAACTAATCAGTTCTTGATGTTGATATGTAGGAACATCCCTGAAAATTTCAGATGAATCCCTCAAAAGGTTTGGCTGGAAACCTGTAGACAAGTCTTGAAAGTAAAGATTTTAGGACAGAAAATCCAAAATGGCCACCTTTAAATTTACCCAGAATGTCCAAAAACTAATCAGTTCTTGACGTTGATATGTAGAAACATCCCTGAAAATTTCAGATGAATCCCTCAAATGGTTTGGCTGAAAACCTGTAGACAAGTCTTGAAAGTAAAGATTTTAGGACGGAAAATCCAAAATGGCCACCTTAAAATTTACCCAGAATGCCCAAAAACTAATCAATTCTTGACGTTGATATGTAGAAACATCCCTGAAAATTTCAGATGAATCCCTCAAATGGTTTGGCTGAAAACCTGTAGACAAGTCTTGAAAGTGAAGATTTTAGGACGGAAAATCCAAAATGGCCACCTTAAAATTTACCCAGAATGCCCAAAAACTAATCAGTTCTTGACGTTGATATGTAGAAACATCCCTGAAAATTTCAGATGAATCCCTCAAATGGTTTGGCTGGAAACCTGTAGACAAGCTGAAAAGTGAGACGCCGCCCACCCGCCGCATGATGCATTACCTCGAAAAACAGCTTTTGAAATTTCTCAAAATTTCAATAATTTTAGGCAAACTACTTTTTTGTCCTTATTTTCCATAATTTTACTTATTTATTTCCAAAATATCATTGTTATTTATAGCCAACCCCCTTTATGTTAAGAATAAAACTGTGACAACATTGTGACTTTTTATTATAGAAACTATAACGTTTATTTGGTCCTCCTGTAGGAATTGTTCCAAAAAAACTGAAATCAAGGTTTCTATGCACAATGGAACTATGGTATGATGATAGGTTGATTACGCAATGGATATTGAAACAAACTGAGGCTAGAAGGACTCATGAATGGTTGCAAAGGTTAAGGCATATATAATGTACAGTAATGAATTTTCTGACATTTAAAGCTAAGATAGAGGGAGACATATTAGACATTTTCTTCAAGAATCTTATTAAAGCTGAATGAATTCCCCATCTTTTGGTATGTAATACATGGTTATCTGTGTGATCATAAATACCTCTAAAAATGATACAAAGTATCTCTTTTTTATTGCCCACCCTGTATCATTTATAAACACAAAGATTTGTCCCAGATGAAGCTAAGCATTTTTCGGGTGAGCTAAAAATAAATTGTGCGAAATAATTGATATTTCTTATAGTAAAAAATCATGCTCCAGGGTCTTCCAAAAATAGACGATCCAACCACGTATTAGCTGCCAATTGGACTACGTTTTAAAGTCTCGTTATGTTTGAATTTTTTAAAACCTGCAACGAAAGTACTTAATATGATAAAGGTAGAGATGTTATATGACTTTAATCCCCATACTTCCAAATTTTCCCTCAAATATGATAGGTCGAAAATTGATAACTGATGAATATTTGAAAATCGTCATTCACCTGGAAATGGTGGGTTCAGGGCAAATCAGATTTCAGGATATCTATTAAGTAAAAGATTCACCATAAAATTGTCTATTTTTTGCTCGCTGGGTATTTAGTTTCCCTTTAGAACATTGAAATTTAAAACGAAGCTTCAAAGTCATTTTTGAAAATTATTTTCGTATCCTTTGTTGTTTCAATTGGAGAAGTTTCTTGTAAAAATCAACTTTGTTGAACGTAAATATAATTCAAATTTCTTCTTAACATGTATTTTCGAAAGAAAATTGGAGGTTTCGGAAATTATGTCAAATTATATTTCCACTCCTAAAAATAGTTTTTTTCTCCACTGATTATGCAAATCACAAATCAAACATATAGAGGCTTTAACATGTTATACAATGGGGGAGTTACTATAGGGTTGCCAAACTTTTGGAGGGAGTGTACAAATTGCTTGAGTGTAGCTTTTACATAAGGGACCCGAATAAAGGGGGGGGAATAAAAATAGAACCCCTGGTCACCAAATCCTGGCTACGCCAATGATATTTAGTATCTTAATTTGGCTATTTATGATGTCTTTGTTGATGATGATATCTTCATGAAGCCATTCATTTTGAAATATGACGCTCTGTTTACCATTGATTGCATGGTCACAATGACTGACTCCATATAGCAATGAATAGTATTATATCTTTATTTATCAATGTGGTTTGAACTGCTGGAAAAACATCAATATTTACCCGCACCAGTGATTATCTGCCTGTGCTTAAAATTTAGTCTAATCATGTTTTATTCTCCCCAGTTCCTCTAAAACATCTGCTTGATTTCAATTATTTCCAGGCTTTCCATACTACTATTTATTATATTTAGTACATGTTCATTCATTCATTCTTTATCTTGCAGATACCACTATATTGATCAAATATTGCAATTCTACATAAAGATATTAAATTCAAGGGAATCCACATAAATATACATATAAGTACATGCTGAGCTTTTCAGTCAAGTGCACAATGCCACAAAAACAGTAAATTATGTATATGGCTCATGTATACAAATGTGATATTTATTGAAACTGTGCACTACACTGTAGATTGCACTGAAACCCTGTATTCCATATTTCACATGTACTGGTATACTTGTACACGTATTGGGACAGAATATTTCAATTACACATTACCATGTAAACATAGAAGATTAAAGAACATACACATTAATTTAAGTACAAGTTAGGATAAAAATTATAGCATCGAAACAAATTGAGAAAGGATAAAAAAGGCTCCAGCATAAAAACAGGATAATAAACATAGAATAAAAAAAATGGGATCAAAAATATGAATGTATAAGTTGGGATGAGTACAGATACGGTAGTTGAATAAACAAATGAAAAGAACAACTGTGAGACATCATAATGAATAAAATGGCTTTGATGAGAAGTCCAAGCCGCACCCAACTCCGACTTATTCTCATTATAATGCTAGGCCTTGCATTTATCACATTAGTCATTTCAAATATTGGGAGGAGACTTTTCAAGGAAACGCCAGCTGTCTTATTTTCTTCCTCTGAACTTTCCCGCTTCAAAGAAACGTTGGCGAAATGGCCCAATAAACCAAAAGCTGTAATTTACTTTCTAGTTCAGGGGAATCCTAATAGTTGGGCTAAATTTGGTAAATCTTTAAAATTACTGGATGCTAATTTTAACGGAGTTTATAGATATCCTGTAGTTGTATTTCACGAGACTGGTGTAACGTTTCAGCAAATGAATGATCTTAGAAGAGAAACTAGTTCTGATGTTTATTTCCAGTTGGTCGTTTTCAATGTGCCACAGTTTCTAACTGAAACGCCACCTAACCGGACCGCATGTTCTAAACATGGAGTTGGTTATCGTCACATGTGTCGTTTCCATGCAGGAACCGTTTACGACCAACCTGTATTTAATGATTTAGAATTCTACTGGAGATTGGATGATGATTCACAGATCCTCAGGCCGATAAATTATGACGTGTTTTCTTTCATGAAAATCAAAAACCTGTGGTATGGTTACATTCTTATTACGCACGAACCGCAGCAATGCGTGACTGGACTGTGGGAGCTGACTGAAGATTACCTTCATAGTAGTAAAATACAGACACCACAAAGCTTTTACAAATGGAAAAAGAGAAATATGTTTTACAACAATTTTGAAATCTCTCGAGTTGATATATGGAAAAATGATAATTACGTCAGGTATTTTGATCACGTGGATAAATCAGGAGGAATTTATTATCATAGATGGGGTGATGCTGTTATCAAAGGTCTCGGAGTCGCGATGTTTGTTCCTACTGAAAAGACACACTGTTTTGATGATATCAAATATAAACATGGTTTCTGGGATGTTAGTATGAGGAGCTTACCTTCGTGCAACATAAATATTCCACATAGAAGAACTAGACATTGATAATGCCTGAAATTAGACTATGAACTATTTGGGAAAATCAAAGTACATGTGTATTCATTATACGACCTTCAAAGGTCATTAAAGGTCAATCATCATTATGATGCACATTTCTACCTTAGGTTTGAGGAATATGAATGTACCTGATCTTTTACTCTTGCATCAAGTTTCTGGATTCCCCAACCCTTATGTACAGGAAGACTAATATTTGGTAATATTCTTTAATGTTTTGAATGCCTATTACCAGGAAGAATCATCTTTGAAACTTGAAATGTTTTTTTTGTGTTTTGTGAAATGTGTTTTGATATAGAAAATAAAATATAGAATACACATGAAAAATGTAAGGTAATGGTTACTCCATAAGAACAAGAAATGTTTCAAAGTGGCATAGAAATTTTTCATATTTGATCTGCTGTTCTCTCCAGTATGTTTTCTCAAGTGATTTCTCTATTCCAATTTTATATCATACATGTACAGGGTGTCAAAAAACAATGGCACCCCCCTCTACAGCAAAAAGTCCTAAATGTTCCATATCGTGTCATACCTCATTTGAAAGATAATTTAATTCTGGAGTTACTCCTCAAATTTCATTCAATAAAACTTTATATTAAAAAAGCTACATTGTTTTTAAGTTTGCTACTTCGGTACCTTGTTTGCTGCTCTGTTACTGGTTAAAGGTCAAATCTTCAGAAAGTGGAATATGAAAGAATTAGCCCATATTTCAACTGCACTGAACATATGGGTTCAGTTCTGAAAAACAGGGCATAGGAACTGATGGACAAAGAGCCTCTTGAAATAAGATACAGTGAGGATGTATTTCTGAAGAATTTGAGGAAAGTGCTTGGAGGATTATGCAATGCTACACCTTTACCTGAATTTTTGTTGAAATCATTTCCGTCCAGATAAGCTGCTGTTTGAGCAGCAACTGGTGGTCATACCAACTACTAAGAATCAGCTGTAAATCTGTAAAATTATATGATATAAAGCTGAAATTTCTCAGGTAACTCCAGAATTAAATTGTCTTTAAAAGGAGATATGACACACTATGTAACACTAAGTACTTTTTGCTGTAGAGGGGGGTTGTTTTTTGACACCCTGTATATTCTGACCAAGAATGCTCATGAACAATAGTGGACAGATCACACTTGTATTTATTCATGAATGCCACTTTTCTCTCTTCATGATTAATACTATCAAAATTAAATAGATATTTGAAAAGCCAGTAGACTACAGTATTCAATCCTGTATTTATCCAAATCCTTCAATTGAACCTTGTATGTGACATCTTCTTGTATTTAATCCTGTATCAGAATCCGTAAATTTTATTTTGTCAGTTTACATACTTAATTCTTGAGCGACTTATATTAGTTTAGATTTTGACTTATTCATAGAAGTCACCAGAGTTTGTGACACGGTTTAATATTGTTTTGCCATGAAAGGATTGAAGAAAATCTTAACTCAACAGGAAGTTGGAAAAATTGCTGAAAACTGACAAAAAATGAAATTTATGAAAAATAGGTTATTGATCAGTTGATGGAATATGAATTTTATCCTCAGAACAATATTGCATTGACCTAAGAAAATGACGAATTTACATCTGGGCTACTCTAGGAGGGAGGAGGATAATTCTTAATATATGGAGTATAGTCATTTTAGCAGCATTTTCAGTTAATCAGTCAATTTGATATTTTCATTGGTCAATATCATATTGTCTCAAAAACCAAATTACTTCCCGTAACATCTATTTATTTGATCCTCAGTTGAGGCAACAAATCTCATACGAAAAGCTGCTGCGTGTAAGTGTATATCTTATATACATAATCATATATAGTGTTTCTCCAAGGTGTCTGCTTCCCTAATATCACACATACATGTAATCATGACTGCAAAATATGGGATAATACCCCCCCCCCCAAAAAAAAAATACAATACATACCAATGAAGGTCTGGCCTAGAGGTACAGGGCGGAACCTGCCATCAAAGAAGAATAATCCAAGGAAAGGATTGACATTTAGGAATCTCGCCACATCTAGGTAGTTTGGGAGAGTGGCGGATAGACCAATGATCCTGATCATTTTCTGACTGGACTCTACCTAGTTACCAAAAATATATAAAATAAATATGTTACATAATATAAGATAACATAAACCGTTGTTCATAAAATATGACAAAAAATGTAAAAATTGGAAAAAATTAAATTATTTGTTAGAATAAAATGAGGCTGAACATGGCAAAATGTCACCATCTAGTACTTTATTTCAAATGATAACAAAAGTGTAACACTTTGTGACAGATGCTGATGGTTGGATAGCGAACACCAGTCACAAAAATGGTAACTACATGTATAACAATACATCATATATCAGTCACTTCTTTTATGAAAATGACAATTTTTTCACCTAAATTTATTTCTATCCTTCATTCACATACAAATCAATAATTCAAAATGCAATATTTCAAAAAAAACTTTTAATACATTTTCTCAGTCAACAATGTTTCTAATTTTTCATATTCAAACATTACAGATATATTTTTTCTTTCATTTGAAAATTTAAAGTCATGTATAGTTTTCTTTATTACAAGTGACTATGACAGTTACAAGTGAATATGACAATTAAAATATTCTTTCAGTCCTGTGTCATCTCCCTTCTAATACATAAGCAGCCATAAGCTGTTTGTTTGCAAAGGTTATGTAAGTACCTGTCTTAAAGTTCTGGCTACAAGGCTCTCAAGCACAGCTCCCCTGTCATCATGCAACAAGTGGACCTCATCAATGATCAGTAGCTTCACCAATTGAGACAACGCCACATCCCCTGTGCTCTTACGTGTCACCACATCCCACTTCTCAGGGGTTGTCACCAACATCTGAATGAAAAAATATACAATTACTGACCTATCCTGAGGATAAGGGCTTGTATCCAGACTTTATTAAGTTCAGAAATTGCAGTTAGTCCTTCGAAAATACAAAGTAAGGCCAAAGACGTGCTAATAAATAAATCAATACTCATATTCAACATATTCTGTCAATGTTTCCCTTTGCTCATTATTATGACATCATAATACAATGGTCTCTTCATACCACTGTTAATCAGTAATGCATTGCATATTCAGTATTCGAAACTATCGAATATTCTTTGGCCAATCTGAACTGAGTATTTCTACTGGGGTACAAATAATGACAATTGTATTTATTGCAGTTGAATTTAGGCCAAATTGAATAATATTGAAATATGAAAGCTGAACATCACAGTAATAATGTACATTGTGGGTCATATCATGTTCAGAGAACACCAATGTCAAGCAATCTGAAATTGGGCAGTTTGAAATTGAACTCTGAACTACATGTATATGTACTGGTATATACAAACAGATCACATATACGGAATCTATATAAAATGTACTGAAATCCTTTGCAACCATGTTCATACCTGTGTTTTCATGATTTCTGTCTTGGTCAGCTGCATATCCCCAGTGAGCTCTCTTACTGCTATGCCGAGTGGCTCAAGCCTCTTGCCAAAATTACGCACCATTTCAGCAGCCAGTGCTTTCATTGGCGCAACATAGATTATCTAAAACACACATGTTAGCCAGTAAATACAATTGGTAACACAAGAGAGGCATATATATTCAGAAGAGGAAATTTAAAATATAGTACAGTAAAACCTGTCTAATCTGAATGCCATTGAGACCGGCTTAAAGCGTTCAGATAAGGAGGTGTTTACATTTCGAAGGTTTTGCATTTGCGAGATTCCAGATTCTAAAGAAATGTGAACACATTCTTAGTTAATATTTATAGTTCTTTTGACAACATAGCTTTGTGGCATTTCAGAAATGTGAAATGAATGAATCTAGTCATCTACTAGCCCTATTATAATCAAGACCATTCAAGTCTTTTCCCAAAGTTTTGATATCATTACAATATCTGAGCAATTTGTATGAAACATGTGAAATTTTATGAAAAGTGTTCAGATTAGACAGGTTAATTTTTCAAATATGACTGTTCACTGTTCATATTGAGAGGTGTTCACATTTTAAGTTTTTTTAACATGGGAGTCAATGGGAGGAAAAAATGGGACCGAAAAAAAAGTATTCTGATTTGGAGGTGTTCGGATTAGCCAGGTGTTCAGATATACAGGTTCTATTGTTAGTACCTTAGTTTAAATACTCGCATCTAATTGGTCAATTAGCGGTCAACATTTTTGCCTGTACCCCACCCGTGCATTATGGGATATCATATTATTGACCGTGTATGTTACTGTACTACACTTGTGAATTATGGGAAATATGACATCATAATGTTTACAGAAAAACATGGTAGACGGACATTTTGTAAACATTGATGCACGGACCTGAAGAAGGTAGTCCGTGGTTGATGAAAGTGATATTTTGACTTTACTAGACGACAAGTATAGCAAAAATACAAATAGAAATGTAAAATTAACATTTCTTTACGAGTGAGTTTGCAGTGATGTGCCGAAAACAAGAGAGTTTAACTACCACTGTCTTCAGATTTTCTTAAAAAAGTATCACTGGCATGGTTCGGAGAAAAGATTGTGAAATGAAGCCATATGATTGATGATTGTCGTCTATATGTGTATTATTAGTTTCTTCTGACTAACAAAACAATTGTCGACCTCTCCATTCGGTCAACCGTCAAAATGATATACCTCAACTGTAAACCTTGAAACTACTGTTGACAGAGACAGAGTTTCTCGGTTTACAGTCTCGGTATACAATTTTTGCCGGTTGACCTCAACAATTGTATACTAAGTGAAATCTGTAAAGTTGAACACCTCTAGAAGTGGAACACTTCTGTTAGTGAAACAAGAACAGCTGACTTTATGTTAAATGAACCTCTATAAGTGGAATACATCCCAAGTGGAACACATCCCAAGTGGAACACTTTTTAGAGGTACCAAAGGTGTTCCATTTAGACACGTTTTACTGAATTTGAATTTGAGAGCTGTAAAATATTTCTTTGACATTAGAGGGCATTTAGCCAATATAATTTTCAACATAATTCACAGATAATGATTGTTTAATTCTTTCCAATTATAAGTATACTTTAATATGTGTCATTTTATGTTTGTCTTATGTTTTCCTTGTGCAAGATCATTAATAATTTTAGGACCAACATCAATGGAAGCTTTTACCTTAAACTCATCTGTCTTGATGACCCCCTGTGATAGATGTTGCTTTATCTCATGTAGTATAGTCAACATAGCAATGTTTGTTTTTCCAGCACCAGTGGGAGCACATATCAGAAGATTCTCATTGGTCTTATACGCAGTCTCAAACACAACTGTCTGAATCCGGTTTAGTGTTTTCATACCTTTAAAGGCAATCTGACCGATCTGGAAATACAAAATGAAGTTTGATTCTACATGTATGTAAATTAAAAATATCTCATAATTCAAGTTGTTTTTCCATTGAATGTAACTATCATCCAACTTATAGTCATATTAGAGCTCGCTTACTGAATATTTCCATATATGAAGAGATCTTAGAATTATGACAAGGTAATATGAACAAAAAAACACCTTAAACAATTTTAATCCCCACGCATTTTGAACTTTATGAGTTATCAAATACTAAACTTCTGCAGCTATGTGTTAATAATATCTGGAACACACTGGGAAAATATGATTCTTTTAGGCTAACAGTTATGATGTCTGCAATAGGCTTTTGACCAAAATGAACATCTCAAGGCATTCACACACTCACCATACAATAACATATTGTAAGGTAAGCACGATAAAGATAAACAAGAACACAAATGTGTACAAAATGTCCCCACCTATGGGTGATCCCGTCAAATGGTTATCCTAAAAATGAGTAGACAAGACTTTACCGACACAATTTGAGGATGGAAAATCCAAAATGGCCACCTTAAAATTTACCCAGAATGCCCAAAAATTAGTCAGTTCTAGATTTTCATACTAAGAACCACCCCTAAAAATTTGAAATTGATCCGTCACACAGCTAACCAGAAAACATGTAAACAAGACTTTACGGGCAAGATTTTAAGACGGAAAATCCAAAATGGCTGCTTTAACATTTATCCAGAATGCCAAAAAACTAATCAGATCTAGATATTCATACTAAGAATCATCTCTGAAAATTTGAAATTGATCTACCAAACAGTTAATGTGGAAATGCGTGGACAAGACTTTACAGACAAGATTTTAGAACAGAAAATCCAAAATGGCTGCCTTGACATTTACCCAAAATGCCAAAAAACTAATCAGATCTAGATTTTCATACTAAGAATCATCCCTGAAAATTTGAAATTGATCTTCCAAACGGTTCACCTAAAAACGTATAGACATTATACTTTACGGGCAAGATTTTAAGACGAAAATCCAAAATGGCTGCCTTGACATTTACGCAGAATGCAAAAAAACTAATCAGATGTAGATTTTCATATAAAGAATCATCCCTGAAAATTTCAAATTGATCTACCAAACGGTTCACCTGGAAATGCGTGGACAAGACTTTACAGACAAGATTTTAGGACGGAAAATCCAAAATGGCTGCCTTGACATTTACCCAGAATGCCCAATAACTAATCAGATCACGATTTTCATACTAAGAATCATCCCTGAAAATTTGAAATTGATCTACCAAACGGTTCACCTGGAAATGCGTAGACAAGTCTTTACAGACAAGATTTTAGGACGGAAAATCCAAAATGGCTGCCTTGACATTTACCCAGAATGCCCAAAAACTAATCAGATCTAGATTTTCATACTAAGAATCATCCCTGAAAATTTGAAATTGATCTATCAAACGGTTCACCTGAAAACGCGTAGACAAGACTTTACAGACAAGATTTTAGGACGGAAAATCCAAAATGGCTGCCTTGACATTTACCCAGAATGCCCAAAAACTAATCAGATCTAGATTTTCATACTAAAAATCATCCCTGAAAATTTGAAATTGATCTATCATACGGTTCACCTGAAAACGCGTAGACAAGACTTTACAGACAAGATTTTAAGACAGAAAAATCCAAAATGGCCGACAATAAAAAAGTGATTATGAGTTTTTGCTGATTTCTTTTTACAAAATTATCACATATAACTACTGTTAACAATAACATAGGCTTTTACAACAAAGTACACCTGAAATTATTTATAAGGCTACTAAATAGTTTAAGTATTTTAACTGAAAAACACCATTCAATATGATACAAAGTATTATCGTGCGCTTACTTTCCTTAAAACATTCAAAATGGCTGACATGACTGAGCAAACAGGTCCAAAACCTAATCAGATCTAGAATGAAGTGAGGTGAACAAGATGTTAAAGTTTTAAAAGCAACTGTGAAGCCGTTTTTCTTAAAGTTTGCAGACAAGGATTTTAGCATTTGACTTCAAAATGGCCGACAGGAAGTAGGTATCGAGTTAATTTTTTTTCGTCCACATCTGCATGCACTCATAAGTTATCCCTGAAAATTTGAAGGTGATATCTGTAGCGGTTTAGGAGAAAACTGCCGGACGTACGGACGGACAGACAGACAGACAGACAAACAGACAGACGGACGGACGCGCCTAGGCCGACAATATGGCCCCATACTATGTGGTGGGGACATAAAAAAGTGTCAAAGGATGGCCTGTAAATACAAAGCACACACTTACAGGTTGGCAAACTGCTGATACCTATAAGTTAATGTTTCCAAAACAGACCATTACATAACCGTGAAAAAAGAAAAAATCCTTAGAAATTCAAAATCAATGTTAATTGAGTGTATATACCAGATTGAGAATAGCAAAAAATTGTAAAGCATTGTTTTATATTGTACATAAGTTATACACTTGTTGTTGTACCCCGAAACTTTAGTCAGTATGGGATAAAACCTGTAAAGCTCTAAAGACAGTATGCAATTCATTTTAGTGTCCCAAACATCACATAAACATGTCACATAAATTACACTGACATACCATCTAGGAGACAAGGTCAATATATCAATAACATACTGATTATTTCAGGAAGGCGATACAATTATCAGTATATCATCAATCTACAGAAGGAAGTGACCTTAATTTGGGAGACAAAAACAATAGATCTTCAATTACAATTATTGTGGAAGGAAGGGCATCGATCTAAATTGTTATAAATTATATTTTAAGATACAGCAAAAAACTGTCCTGACCCCTAAGGGCAAGATATTTAATGTCTTCTCCCTCATTACTGTCAGGTTTATTTCCAACATTCAATTGGATTCATTTAAAGGATTTATTTGTATGAGAACATCAGTAGCTGTTTATTGATTGTTGATCTTCCATACATATATATTGTACAACAATTTAATAATTTCAATTTAACAATAATATCATAAAATGTTTTATTATTTACGTACATACAATACAACCTTAAAATATAACATAAAATAAAAACGTATTTCATCTTGTTCCATTGTAAATCCAGGTGAAATTTCTATTGATTATTCCAAATAATTTCTTGTTATATGGTTCATAAAATTCATGAAGTTTATCATAAAAAGGTTCATCACAAACTGGATGTGTCCGGCCTTTTCTTTTGGGAATATGATATGTTTGTCCATTGAGGTGTGTGAATCCATTGAACAGGCCACTAGATTCACTAAATAAAAACATATCTCTTGATATAATCTTTGGCACTTGCAGAAAATCTTCAACTCTGTTTAGCTCCATGACGGGATCTTTGATGAAGTTTTCTCCATCAATGATCAATATCTGCTCCATGGGAAATAATGTAAACACTGGATTTAACATGTCTACAAATATGCTCCATTGAACATATTTATAGGTACTATCCACTGTACCATCATGCTTTAACATACTTTGGCATACTGGAGGTAACACATTCGTTTCTTTTGCTTCTTCTTGGTGCATTGTATATCTGTAATATCACATTTTGTTACATGAAAATATATTATTTATCAGAAACAAGTGAGGCACATGGGGACCCTGATTCATTCTAAATGATCTATAGCTATGTACATGCAATATGGTGCAATTCTTAAGCAAAACAAAATTATTTTAGTTTTTTTAATTACCACTATACCCAACAATTATGGGTACTAAAAGTATACGCCCTATTAGGCAAACTTATCAGCACCTAAATTGATTGGTTTATATGACCATAACATGTATAATTTTTATTTGTCCATTTACATATATTACCTTGACACTAGTTGTTTAACAGGGTCACAAAGTGAGATTATCAGCTTCATTGTCGGGAATTCATCATGTAACAATTTGATTGCATCTGGATGATTCAGTAACTGGGGACATTTTGTGAATGTTAATTGACTTTCAAGTGTTAAAGGCAGCTCTGCGGTAAATCTGGAAGTAAATATCAACCAATATTAAAATAATCTTTCTTGTAAAGTCACAATTAAAATGGTTAACATTAAGCAAATAATTTGAAGATGACACAAATATGAAGTACATGTATAAGAACTATGGTTCAATGAAACAAACTCAATAACAAATAACAAAAAAAGGAAAGTTACAAATGTGTCATTTACTACCTTTACTACGAGAGGGAGGTTTTAAAATACAATATTACCACAATTAATCAGATTTGACTAGCCTATATGGTGTACTAACGTTCTTGACCAATGAAACAAACTCATTTTTGTAGAAAAACAAACTTCCTCTGCAGTCGTGGACTTCAGTAATGGATTAAGTTCTAAACTCCTTTGTAAGACATTTGTGCCACATTTAGCCATTCCTGCAAACAAAACAAAGGAAACTGTTTTTGCCATGGATGTAATTAATGGGCCCTGGATATAATATAATATGGAAATATCACAAATGTCTTCTAAGAGTGAATAAATCATATGAATTTGTACCCATAAAATTTATCAAGGTATGCCTGTATGCATCTATGACATTTGAAAGTCACAGTATAAATATTGAGAAAAACATGACTAATTATGTCACCTCTATAAACTATCTGAAATTTACAGCGATAACCATTTTCCACATTAGCTATATTCAAATTGACAATAGACAACATTATAAGGACTTAACTTACCTATTATCATTGCTTTGGGGAAATGTCTTTGCAGCTGGGTTTTAACAGAGCTTAAGTATTTATAATTGGTAGCAGGGGTGATGGTGAATTGATTATATGTCGTTCCATGTATCCTTGCCGTCTCAGGAGCTTCATTGTCTGATAAGCCATTCTCTTCTACTCTTACATATTTCTGAATTGTTTGAGATGTAATAACTCTCAATATATGTGTATATTTTGCAGTGTAAATACATGTAATGATAAAAATCCCTAAAAAGATCATTCCCCTTCCTATAGTTCTTTTAAAAAGCATACTTATTTAAACAAACTCTTTTTAAAAGATGTTGTAAAAATGAAATTTATTTTTGCATGAACAATAAAGACATAAGTTATGTATAACAACATCCAGAGGGTAAATATACTGTGCATAAAATAAATGATTGATGGCAGTTTCACCTCAACCTCTGTGTCTCGATATCATATATTTTGTCATGGTGGCAGCGAAAAGGAGCAACTCATAACAAACCAAAACAAAACAAGACTTCTGATACAAATTAAACCAACATGAAATAGTTTAAACACATTTCATTCTATAGAAATGAATACATCCATGAAAATGAAATAAACTATATGTTTTATTATACATCACATGCAAAAGCAAGGAATACAAATAAATACAAAACAAATATATCATTAAATGACTCCAGATATTCACTGAACACAGGAATTTTTCAGGTTTGATATGCATCACTGGCAAATATTACCTTATCTTTGATATCATGTAACATTTCAATATCTCCACTGACGATCATTTTTATAAGAACAAAATATTACAAGAGCTTCCTGCACTGCTAGATCTGTTACCATTTTTATAATATGTAATCCCATTACAAAGCAACTTTATTCAATGTAATTTCAACAAAATAGTCAAACAATGTTTGAAAATACTTTTTTAATATTTTATCTGAACTGATGACAATTTAAACTTAAATAAACATCTACATGTATATTACCATATGCTCATCAAATTCTACTAAGCTAAGTATAATAGGATATACAGAATCTTAGCAGTGATCTCCCCAGTATTAGAGCAATTGGGTGATGAACCTTGTTTAAAATCTGAACATTAGATGCTACCCTCGTATCTGTGTGCATCCTGCTAAAAGGTAAAATTAGGATTTCACTTCACCCTGTTGGTAAAAAATCCTGGGGACATCAATGCAATATACAACTCATCAAATGTCACACTTTTACTTTTTTGCCATTATAATTCCAGTTAAAGGTTCTTCCAATTTTTGCAAACAGTTTCTTGTTATAAGGTTCATAAAATGTATGTAACTTATCATAAAAATGTTGATCATATGTAGGGTGGGGGTGACCTTTCCCAGCCTTTAAATGATATGTATGCCCATCAAGGAAAGTGAAACCATTGAACAATCCTTTGGTTGCATTAAATAAAAACATATCCCTTGATATAATCCTTGGCACTTGGAGAAAATCTTCAACTCTACTCAGCTCCATGACGGGATCTTTGATGAAGTTCTCTCCATCAATGATCAATATCTGCTCCATGGGAAACAATGTAAACACTGGCTTTAACATGTCTATGTATATCCTAATATATTTACTGTATTCATTCACAGTTCCATCCGATTTAAAAACAAGCAGATCCAGTGGGGGCAAGTTAGGCCACAAATTTCTCTCTCGTTTGATCTCATAATGCATGACATAACTGAAATATAGATAATTTCATTATTTGATTGTTTTGGTTTTAAAGAATAAAATGTCAGGATTTGACAACAGTCTCATAAGATACAGGTTGGATTAATAAATTATCACTAATCAGGCCCGTAGCCAGGGGGGGTTCGCAGGGTTCGGGCGAACCCCCTCCCCCCCCCCTGGCCAAAAATTCTTTCAAAATCATGCAGTTTTTCACCATTTTGAGCACTTCTCAAGTGATTTTAGCCATATTTGGGCCAAAATTGTCAAATGTGAACCCCCCCCCTGGAAATTTTTGAAAAATGAACCCCCCCTTGGCAAATCCTGGCTACGGGCCTGCTAATCCAGATAGTACACAAAATAAATCTTTTGTGTAGGATAAAATGAACCAGAATAAATGTACATCTATAAAATTAATGTACCTTGATACAGCTTGTTTAACAGGATCGCAGAGAGATATGATAAGCTTCATCTCTGGGAAGTGGTCATGCAATGCTTTAATATTCCAAACATTATCAAGTAGCTGTGGACATTTTGTGATGGTCACTTGCTGTTCAAGAGTCAAGGGCAGCCTTTCCCTATAGCTGAAAATATACATGTACATTTGGTGTTGTGGAATATGTTTAATCTACAGACGAAATACTCTTGAATTATGGATTTTAGCATCACATTTGGTTCATTTGCTGCTTATCCAACTAAACTGATCCGACTGGCGTAACTCGGGAAAAATATTGTACATGATTTTCTCGAGAGAATCTGAACACTATTATCAATCTGAATGTTTAGACTAGTAAAGAATAGATGGGATATATTCCTTAGCACTAGGACTGGAAGTTGGAAAGGTCTGCTATCAAATGTTCCAAGGATTGTTAGAGAGTGGAGAGAGATTAATTGCAATCCTCCTTTTACCACCGCGATAAAGTTGCCCCATTTTCAAAGTGACATTCTCTTTAAATGAGTCATTGCAAACAACAATTAAGAGAGAGTCTGGTAAACCGGAATGCAATTATGAATAACCTGAATGCCTTTAAACATACATACAATATTGTATTTATTTTCAGATATAAGTTATTACTCACCTATCCAATGTAAAATTCTCTTTTCTAAATGTAAGGCAGACTTCTTCATCTGAGGTGGACTTGAGTAGTGGATTTAGTTCTAAGCTCCTTTGTATAGCATTGGTACCACATTTAGCCATGCCTATGAAACAATAAAACTTTACTATATTTAAAAGTCATACCTGGGATAAGATAAGACAGCTTTGCCACATTAAGCCATGTCTATGAAACAATAAGAAAACTATGCCAAATTAAGCCATGCCTGGGAAACAATAATATGGAGATTTTACTACAATAAATGATATTTGGAATGTATTTATATTGTAAGAAAACACAAAGGACACATGCGGGCATAAAATATACATGAAATACATAGATAAGAATATCTCAATTAATTGTATTTTTCGTATTGACATGACTTTATGTTTTTAAAATGTTTCTTGGGGTTTTGAGTTTATGTTTCTTATTGTTGAAAGTGAAAAGTCTCTGAATCATTCAATTTTCTGAAACATTATTTGAACAATTACTCACCAATGATCATAGCTTTCGGAAACCTTCGCTGAAGCTGTGTATCCTCTGTCATCAAATATTCTTTGTTAGGAATTGAGTTGATGTCCTCAGCATTACTCATAAGTGCTTTTTTAACATTGTCATCCTTATCAATATCATTTCTTTCTGTTGGTTCATCAAAAGCTTTACTTGACTCACCATCGTCTATTGTTTTCAAATTAAATGATTTTGATCCCGCTGCTTCTTGATTTTTGGATTCCAGTAATTTTGGTGACTTATGTTCAATATTTTTGGAATCAAATTTGTGTAGATGACCATTGTGAATATATATTGTTAAAACAAAAACTGCAATCCAACATAATATCATTATCTTAAAACTAACTCTGAAGGCCATCCTTATACTGCAGTTTGAATTAATTACCACTTAATGGTATGTTAATAGGCAAATGAATACAAAAGTACTCGTACTTAAAAAGTAGTTGTGTCATGCATATTTCAACCATTTCTCCACATTACATAAACATACCTAGTTTTCTTATGTTTCTATATAATTTACAGTGTTCAATGAATGCTCATTTGTTTCATCTTGCTGATTACACTATTTATCTCTCTTTTCTGGGTTCTACATTACATCCAGCATAGTATTTTACTTATTGGGTTCATCTTTACCACTTTTTCTGTTTTGTTTAACCAGTTGAATATTGTTGGACAAAGAGAGTCCCATTAAGGAGACAATATTTGTATTGTTTGGTCCAAAATCATTTGAAATGGAGATACTGTACCTGCATCCTCATGGTGGGCAAAAATGGTATCTCAATTTAACACTTTAAAAAAATAATACCAGAATTATGATGATATGACATAACAACCTTAATGTACATGTACTTACATGTAGTATTGCAGATAAATTAATATGGTAACCTACTTTTCTCAAAAAAAGAAATAATTGAAAAAAATCCTAGATATCTTTGTAACAAACTCTAAAAAACTTTCCAAGGACTTCACAAGTTAAGCTCATAAAACATTCTTATGTAGATTGTGTTTATTCCTCAGTAAGTATATGATATCACGAGTGAAAATAGTCTCGCACAATTTGGCACAATGTAATGGCAACATAAAACAAGACATGCAAAATATCACCACTGGCCATTTGTTACATATACTTAACACTGACTGCCGGACACCAACCACCAAATGCCAAGCACCAAA
Organism: Owenia fusiformis; assembly: GCA_903813345.2. Classification (NCBI taxonomy): domain Eukaryota; kingdom Metazoa; phylum Annelida; class Polychaeta; order Sabellida; family Oweniidae; genus Owenia; species Owenia fusiformis. The sequence goes on along the minus strand of CAIIXF020000011.1, from coordinate 13,135,400 downwards.
CAACAGCTAGCTGTCAAATGCCGAACACTGTTCACAAAAATGTTGGAGACAATAACGATATGTCATGACTTCTGGTGGTGACATAACAATTGAAAAATGTAGAAAGGGTTCAAAGGTCTAAGACAAGATTAGACGATTAAGCAAAAATGAATAATTGAGGAAAAAATTCTTGTTGATTGGGAAATCAAATCTACACATCTCTTCGATTCTTCAGGGAGACATATTGCTTGGAATAAACCAAATATCTACAACCCCTCAGTTCATAACAGGTCTACAATCTTAACTACCAGTAAATAATTACAAACTGTACCTAAAAATTAATTCCTTGAGATGTTCACTTTGTTCAAAATACCTATACAGACAGTTGCAGGATTATGCCTGATGTATACCTACACATCATACGTAGTGTTCTATTAAAGCACCAGATTTTACATAATACGTGGACGTTGTACATGTAGCCTTAATCCTGACCAAAGTCAAAAATGTTGTTCCCTTATAAAGCAGAACAGTGAGAATTATGTCCCTCTGCATAAGTATAGCCTTGCCCATTAAATCTTCATTTTTGTTTCCTTAGAATATGTACACTGTATCTGTTGTGTTTATATTTGCAATCTGCTGTTTTCGTAAAATATCTCATATAGAAGCGTTAGTGACTTACCTCATCCATTGCAGAGATGGGTACAAATGTGTGGCCCATTGGCAGAGGAGCTTGTTGTAAGACAGGGATGTCGACCTCTTCATATACTTTATTGTTAATTCTGTCAAACCCCTCAGGTAGATACAACTGAAAAATTGAAATTATTGGTAAAAAGTAGCTATTAAAATAGACAATGGCAATACAAAGGCTTTGTAAATCCCACTGAACATCTATTGACTATCAGACACGACTGCTTGAACTCATTTTTAAAAGGCTGCCAAACTAGATTTATTTCCAAAAAGTTATACTTGTTAAATACTAGTAACCCTTTTTTGGTTTTCAAAGTAGCCAACTAATTGAGCAAGCCATGACATGTCTTGAGTATATATTTTCTCTCAAATAGTTTCATTTAAAAAATATGAAACTAACTGCTAAATTAATGATCAGTCCTCATGTAGGAGAATTCAGTTAATTCTCATTGGCACTCTAACCTCTTGAATACTCACAGTAACATGGCACAGAATTATGACAACAAGCTAATCACCCAAACTGTTATTAAAAGTGTGAAACGGCCGCATCTTCATTTATTATTCCTTCCAAGATTACCATGCCATTTTATACACTGAGATAATAAAATGACATGATCTGGTAAAATGATGTGATCTTGTTAATAATGTTATACAAGACGTTCAGTAAGTAAAGCTAATTTTGCTCTCAAACTTTTATTTTTTGCCATTCATCATCCAAATTTTCTAAGAAGCATTTAAAAAAATTGCATGGCCTTGTTAATGATGTTAACCATGGCGACTCACCTTGGTGCCTGCAACAAAAGCAGAGGAAGACCGAGCCTCAGCCAAAGAGTCGAACACATATGGATATTGAATTCTCTCAGGCAGGCTTGCCTTTGAGGAGAACATTGGAGCATTCACTGCGGCTTGAAGCTGCGCCTCTCTGGAAAAATACGTGGAATTTTTCTTGTTCGTAGAATTTATTTCACATTACATGTAAAAACATGGGCACTTAAAGCGGCTTTGGTGTTGCTTTATCAGTCACTTGATTACTCAATGAATGAGAATAATATTTGCAGGGTGAAGAAAATGTAAATAGGATCTCAAGAGCTAAGTGGGGTGGTTGCAAAGAAACCTAGACATTCTGACATTTTTCTTGAAAAAAGGGGGGGAGCGCCAGCCACTCTACTCCCACTGCCCTCTAGTCGGGCCTCTAGTGCACATTTCAAAAGTTCACAGAATTTACCTTGCTTCACGTAACTGTTGGGGGTCAAATCCAAGAGCCTTGAAATAATCCTGATCATCAGGTCTGCCTTCTTTCTTGGACATTCTTTTCTCCTCCCTCTGCAACTGCTTTCTAACTTGTTTCTCAGTTTTAGACTGTAAAGATTAACATCCAAGAACATGTACAAATAATTAAACAAAGGGATTTTTGATGTAACATTGACTCACATTTTAAGGATTTATTTCAATTATGGGCATAAAAGCCTTATTTCATTTCACTTTCAAAACTGTGATTTTCAAAAATAAGGCCTCCTTTAGAAAACCAGTTAGTCTAGGGAAAAGTGGGTCTAAATGTTTCAAATAATAACTCCTAGTCAATTTCAAGGTCCACCCTTGCAGAAACATTTTCTTCAGGCATGTTTAATACTGGTATGCTTTACGGATGACAAATTTTAGATTTGAAACAAATAAGAACAAAACAATTTTATAGTCTTTTGACAATTGTTTGGAAAAATGATTGCATAAAATGGCCTATTAGTAAAAATTATATACATGTACATGTACATGTAGTATACCTGTATTGTAACTTGGCACCCAAATGTTGGCTTATTCATGGAAGACTCTGACTTGTGAACTTCACCTACAATTGAACAAAATATATGTTTGGGAATAATCAACTAAGAATGCGATACTTATTCCCAAGCTCCACACACCTCATATTTTTGATATTTTATCAATGAAATATTTGGCGTTTTTAAAGTAATTAAGTCAAATATATTTTACCAAATTATCAAAAATATTTCTTATGTTTGGACAATCTAAAAATATATCTTGAATATCTCGATCATGAACTGTATGTGGATGTATGTAACTGTAAGCCTGGTAACGGTTGAAGATAATAGGTGTATGGGAACAGACGGAGCTACACTTTTTAATGGCCTTCAGATGACAGCCTTTAATAGAACATCAAGAATACCGTGGTTTTAATCCTATTGTTTAACAGACAAAATGGGTTAAAAATCTCCAAATATGTATAAACCAAGTATCAGAATAACAAATGGTTTGTCACTGGTAATAGATTACTGTTTTATGAATGATTTAAAATAAAGAATAAACAAAAGTTTGCATTACATGTATGTACATGTACATGTATTAAAACATGTATTCTGTACTAGTGGTTTACCTGCTGCAGTTGCCATCATGGATGAAATCGCTGTATCCGTAGTAACTGACACCAGTTGTTGTCTGTTCTCTAGTAATGATTGGATGAACTCAAATCTATCAAAACCTAGCAACTCAAACAACTGAAAATGAAAAAACAAATACATTTGATGATCGTGGTTTTCTTTGAAGGATTATAACAAAATCTGTAGTCTACTGAACCATTATTCATAACTCAGGCATCCCACGCTAAATGCCTTTACTCCGGTTCAGAGAAACATGCATATGACTCCAAAGTGATCACCTCAAATCTTTTTCCAAACCTATTCTGTTATCCCAACTAAGACCCACATGGAATAACTGTTTACACTTTTGAAATTTAACACTTTTGAATGTGAACACTTTAAACTAAAAATACTTTTATCTGGTCCTAATGGCATTCATTTCCAGGAGGTTTAAACTGAATATAAATCACCATGAAGAAATTCTAAAGGTATATCAGCCTACCTCATTCTGTAGCTCTGTGTCTCCTCTGTCACTACTTAAAATATCAAAGATACTAGAGCACATATCATTCACACTAATCCCGATCCCAGAATTCCCTGGGTCAAAGTTCATCTCAACATTGCGTTTTAGCCAAGCTCCATCTATTTGCAAAGGTGTTGCTTCATCTGAAATTACAAGATTTTTAAGTGTTTAAGTATTCATGAAAGTACTTGTGGCACACTCATTCATGAAAGTACTTGTGTCACACACAGTCATTAAAGTACTTGTGTCACACACAGTCATGAAAGTACTTGTGTCACACTCATTCATGATAGTACTTGTGGGACACTTAGTCATGAAAGTACTTGTGTCACACGCAGTCATGAAAGTACTTGTGTCACACACAGTCATGAAAGTACTTGTGTCACATACAGTCAAGGAAGTACTTGTGTCACACACAGTCATGAAGGTACTTGTGTCACATACAGTCAAGGAAGTACTTGTGTCACACACAGTCATGAAAGTGCTTGAGTCACACACAGTCAAGGAAGTACTTGTGTCACACACAGTCATGAAAGTGCTTGAGTCACACACAGTCATTAAAGTACTCGTGTCAGACTGTTTTTATCTTTACTCACCTTGTTCCTGATATTTCATAGTAAAGCTGAGATCAGTTTCATCTTCATCATCAGAACTAAATGGGTCAACAGCCTCCACAGTAGGGGTAGTGCTTACATCCTGTTGGAACTTTATACCTGAAATATAAATCATCCAATCCTACTCAAATATGCAGCAACAATAAATGAAATATGATGCAATAGTAGTAAACAGTAAAAGATTGTGAAAAAACAATTTCCCCTGAAGCATTCTCCCTAAAAAATATCTAGAGAGAGTGCAAAATTCTCACTTTCAATTCCTCTAAAATTATCCAAATTTTCATGATTGATTTATTTATCTCTTTAAGTAGGTGTAAATGGGTTTCAGGAGGATGAAAGCCTACCGTACAGTATTTACAAAATCTCAAGCACAGCTTCCACTTTCCAAGGATGTTTTTTAGTTGAACTTACCATCTCCAAACTGTGTTCTAGATTCAATCTCTGGGGTATCAACGATAAGTTTAGCCAACTCCTTATCTGGTAACCAAGTTTGTATCGTCTTGACAACCTTGCATGCTTTACTTGCAGAGGATGCTGGGAAGGGACCGAATAAACTTCGGATTTTTTTTGTTTCTGCTTGACCAACCATATTAACATCTTGGAATGTCTCAAATAGAAACACTGCAGCTCCTTCGACTGTTTCATTGTCACCATCAATGCCAACTTAAACAAAATGTTCATTACAACACAGCATTTACCAATGACTTAAACAAAGGGGTTACCAAGAACACCATAAATGTTTACCATTTACAGCATAAATGTTTACCAACTACAATATTATGATTACCAATAACAACATATTATGTTCATTACAACACAGCATTTACCAATGACTTAAACAAAGGGGTTACCAAGAACAGCATAAATGTTTACCATTTACAGCATAAATGTTTACCAACTACAATATGATGATTACCAATAACAACATAATGTTCATCAACACAGCATTTACCAACAATAACATAAGATTGTGGTTTGTTACTCTTGTCATGTTCCTTCAAATTCTATGAAGGCATAAAGTCATATGGTTATTGTATCTGTGTAAATGCCTGTATCATTCTTTCTAACATAATCCCTGTGATAATCAAATTTCTAAGATATTATAACAATATCCTTTACAGGATTATTTCAGTGGGAATTTTTCATTTCAGCTATTCCACTAAGAAGTGGTTAATCTTGTCAAAACATTCCAATTGTTAATGAACTTCTACAGGGGTGTAAAAAGAGGAAATGTGAAATCACAAGTTTTGATGTATTTAAAGAAATTATGAAATTAATTGAATTGAACTGAAAGCTCAGTTGATTGAAGCTGGGATTATCACTCCATAAATACCTTACCTATGTCTTTGGCTGCTTCTTTGAATTCTTGTAGTGTACGTTTAACCTCAGCTTCATTTCCTTTAGCATGGGCAGTGACAACATCATTCAATTTCTTCCATGAAAGTCCTTTTTCTGCTTGCTTCTTAGCTCGCTTCTGACGCTTACGTTTCATAACATCACTGTCATTAGTGATGTCATATTGTGCAGCATCATGGGCAGATACAGAAGAAAATGCCCTCAAAGCCCCTGTTAATCGGGGCACTACCATGCTGACTTCCTGCTTTTCAGACTGAAAATGACATGTCAGAGTAGCATCAAAATACAAAAGGCCACATATTCGCTAGCCAAACTACAAGCAATTGAAAGTACACAAACATTTTGCATCTAGAATGTGAAAATATTTTTCCTTACATTATGATCTCTTGAAAGCCCATGATGTATTGTAAAGCCCATGATGTATTGAAAGCCCATCATGTATTGTACTTATTTATTAGACTAGATTGATGAACAAGACTTGCAGTTCTACTGTTGATGTATACATGAGACGTTATTTCCCATTATTTTCACGTACAAACAAAGAAATGCTTGAAACTTGTCTATCTAGCATAGGTAACACTCTGAATAATTTGCAACAAATCTGTCCAATTAGCGTATACTTACAGTAAAAGAACAGGTCCATTTAACAGACTATTGGTCAACTTAGACTTTTTCCAAAAAACTCATTCTTCAATTTACTTTTAAAACCGATTGCAAGTTGTAGATAAACCTTTTTTCTTGAGATGTGCAATTTCAAAAAGTGGCATTAGTTTTCAGTTTCTTTGAAAAATTGGCAGTAAGAACCCCTATCACAAGGCTGTCTGAATATGGGTACACACTATGTTATTTTTGTTTACCATCAAAATAATATCAAAACTTATCATTACATAGCATCTATTATACTGTTATATGGAACATGTGGCATACAAGCATTCGGAGTAGAACATTAACAAAATCTAGCTATGTATGAAGTTTACCAATGCAAATCTGGAAAACATTGTCATTTTTTGTTCACTTTGTTATCAAGTTTTAGCATGGTGCTCATTTCCTTTTGTTGAAAATTTAACCATCAGCCCACACTCCCACAAAAAAAGATATTAAAACTGTATAATGCAGAGACTGTAAAGTAGCTTCTCTGCAAATATCATTTTTGTGGGAGTGTGGGCTCACCACTAAAACTTACTTTTGTGATGAAAATAAGGCTGACTGGTTTATGTTTTCAATATGGCTGCTAACCTGGGCATACATGTACACTCCCGGGTGTACACTACATAACTGCATGTACAGATTAGGCCATTCAAAACTAGATAAAGGCAACTCCGCGGAGTAGCAAATCCCAACGAACAAAATATCAATTACCGAATTCCAATCAATTATACTCATTACTTTGATTGAAAATGAAAAAATTAGATTTTAGAATTGCGAATTCCTGCAAAGCAGCCATTTTGAATTTTCTGAGGTACAAATCTGAAAAATAATAACATAATTGTGATCTACTCCAAAATTCCTTCAATTTGAGTATAATATAGCCATACTTTGAAGGGATCGAAAAATTATTGCGAAATCGTACATTAGACAGCCATTTTGAATTTTACGAGGCTCGAATCAGAAAAAAGATACAATATTTGCAATCTACTCTTAATTGCCTTTCATTTGAGTATAATAAAGCTATACTTCAGAAAGATCTAAAAATTAGCGAAAATTTCTGTTTTCCTGTCCCCCCATACATGGCCCCTGGGGGTCAGGATGAAAAACACGGAATATATGTGAAATAGATAAATATTGTGAACGCACTACCAAAATTTCAAACAATAATATTAATTACTTTGGTTTAGAATGAAAAATTTATGATTTTTGCGAAAAAGTCCCGTCATTTTTAAAGCGGCGGCCATCTTGAAATCATTTTTTTGTGCGTAAAACTATTCACCAATATACATCTTTCCACTAAATATGAAGAAAATCTGTCAACTAGTATTTGAGTTATCTTCCGGACAGACGGACGGACTGACTGACTGACTGACTGACTGATTGACGGACTGACGGACAGACGGACGGACGGAGGGCTTCACTATATCCCTAACGAACTTCGTTCGTTGGGATAATTAATTATATGTTGGCATTCTGATGAAGGGCCTTATATTAAAAACTACAAACCCAGTGATCTCCCCATGTCACTTTTACCGGGGGCTCCACCTACTTGAAACCAAAGGCCCCCCAGTTGGCACCCAGTTGGAATCTGCACTTCAACTTCTGATTTGAAAAATGAATGAAGTAAGCACCTACACTGAGATATTGTGAGCGTAGCGAGTGCTGATTTTTTCAGACTTGAAATCTTGCACCCAGTTGAAATTTTTTTTAGGGAGAACACTGAAACCCTTTATTTATTTAAAGGGTTTTATATATTATTTAATAGTGAAAATGCAATACCACATTGTGGCAAAGCAAGTAACACCTCTTGATTCAGATGACCTTGTTAATGAAGACAATACTAAAGCTTACATACATGTAGTTTTTAATCAATCTTGGAACTCATTTCAATACAATATAATTCAAGATCACAATTCCCTCTGTCATTTATATGCATTACAAGTACTAGGCCATCAGCCTGGGGGGTTGGTCGGTATCAAATTAGGGGAATAATCGCCATAGTGATTTTTGGGAAGATTAAGACCTCAAAAGTAAGAAAATATGTGATAGCATTGTAACAGTTGTAGCTAAATGGGTGTTATCACCCATTTTTCAAAATGGCCGCCGGTGCACGTGTCACAATATAAGAGTGGGTTTATCTAAGCACACTGAGATGCAAAAACTGTGATTTTAGGACATATGTCTAGGTTTTAGGGGTCAAGGATTTCATTTATGTTTAAATCTAAGTCATCAAATAATTGTTTCTTACAGAAATCCAAGATGGCCGCCAAAATGGGTGCAGAAACGAATATGTAACTACTGTTAATGCTCAAGAAACACTTAAGAACAGTGATTTTGGACCCCATGTCTACATTTAGGGGTCAAGGATTTGATTTATGTCTAAATCTGAGTCATCAGATAATTACTTTTCATAGAAATCCAAGATGGCCACCAAAATGGATGCCAAATCAAATATGTAACTATTGATTTAAGCTCAAGGAACAGTTAAAACAGTGATTTTGGAGATCATATCTGGGTTTTAAGGGTCAAGGATTTGACTTATGTCTAAATCTAAGTCATCAAACAATTACTTTAAATAAAAATTCCAAAATGGCCACCAAAATGGGTGCCAAAATGAATATTAAACTATTGATTTAAGCTCAGAGAACAGTTAAGAACAGTGATTTTGGAGCACATGTCTGCGTTTTAGGGGTCAAGAATTTCATTTATGTCTAAATCTGAATCATCAAACAATTACTTTATATAGAAATCCAAGACGGCCACCAAAATGGGTGCCAAAATGAATATTTAATTGATTGATTTAAGCTCAAAGAACAGTTGAGAACAGTGATTTTTGAGACAATGTCTAGGTTTAAACGGTCAAGGATTAGACTTTTGTCTAAATCGAAGTCATCAAACAATTACTTTATGCAGAAATCCAAGATGGCCATCAAAATGGGTGCCAAAATGAATATTTAACTATTGATTTTGGCTCGGTAATAACAGTGATTTTGGAGACAATGACTAGGTTTTAGGGGTCAAGGGTTTCATCTAAATCTGAGTCATCAAACAATTGCTTTTCATAGAAATCCAAGATGGTCACCAAAATAGGTGCCAATAACAAGTAAATGATGATTTAAGCTCAAAGAACAGTTTATAACAGTAATTTGAGACCATGTCAAGATTTTTGGTGTCAAGAATTTCAGTTATGTCTACAACTATAATTAATTCCTTTATTTGGATCCAAGATGGCTTCCAACATTGCTGCCGAAAATAAGATTAATCATCTAAACATATAGAGGAGTTAGAACATTAATTTTGTCTTTAATAAAATCAACAAACATTTTATTTATATGGGTATCCAAGATGGCCTCAAAAATGGTTGCCAAAATGAATTCATATAACTATCCATTTAACCACATAGATCACCAAGAACAATAATTTGGGAAGCAATGTTTACTTTAAGGAGGTCATGAATTTCAGTTATCTAGAGCTATGCCATGAAACAATCTGTGATTAATATCAGAATTCAAGATGGATGTCAAAGTGATAATATTATGCAGCCATTTTGGTGGCCATCTTGGATATCAAAATAAAGGAATTATTTTATGACTTAATTCAAAATTGAAATTCTTGGCCTCTTAAACCTGGACACGCTCTCCGAAATCACTGTCCTTACCTATTCTTTGAGCTTAGATCAATAGTTACATATTCATTTCAGCACCCATTTTGGTGGCCATCTTGGATTTCTATAAAAAGTAGCTATTTGATTACTTAGATTTAGACATTAATGAAATCTTTGGCCCCTACAAAATAGACAGAGTCTCTAAAACTACTGTTCTTAACTGTTATTTCACCTTAAATCAATAGTTACATATTCTTTTTGGCATCCATTTTGGTGGCCATCTTGGATTTCTATAAAAAGTAATTGTTTGATGACTTAGATTAAGACATAAGTCTAATCCTTGACCCTTTAATTGGTTGATATTATTATCCCGTAGAGTCCATTTCACTGCTTCATTTCGTCAGTAGAACGGCAAAAATAAGAAATTGGGAGACCATTGTGCAATAATATATGGAAAAGTATATTCATAATTTACATGAATGACATTTGTATATCTTGGATTGCTTCTAGTTTGGCTTATAAAGTGTGTGGCCTCTTATATTTGGATGTTTCTCTGCCATGTTATTTTCAATAAGATTAACATGGCTGAAATTCTTCAAATTACAAGACGGCACAGGCTTATTGCACAAAAAACTAAAAAATCTGAAATATACAAATGTCATTCATGTACATTATGAATATACTTTTCCATGTATTATTGCACAACGGTCTCCCAATTTCTTATTTTTGCCGTTCTACTGACGAAATGAAGCAGTGAAATGGACTCTAGTAGTAGTACTAGTAGGCTAGGCAGTGGCGTAGGAACAATGTACGCCAAAACGCCAGTGCGTAGTGTTGAAGGGAGAATAAAAATTTTCCTATGTTCTTTAGTCATATTTTCTCATTGTTCATAAATTGTAAAAGTAATCTCGAGCACACTAGCCTAAAGAAATGTTTTGTGGATACCATATCATTATTGGTCTGTCTGGCAAATATCATTTAACAGATTGAATTCCCTTACCAACATGCTTTATTTCATGAAAATCGAGACTATCTTATGAATTTTAAAAGTAAAATACAATTTCGCCAAATATTCGTGAATCGCGTTCTCTTCACGAATTTGAGAGAAAAACTGTTTTTTCATTTTTTCTGCATGTTCCGTAATGCTTATGCAAACTATGGTATCATATGATTATAATGATGAACCTCTTTAAAAGATGTATATTTTTTTTATTCTCCCCTACCCCGATTTTTCAATTTCACTACATCGATTTATATTCCATTGCTATGCAAAATCATAGACAGAAATTATAGTTAAGTCAGCAATTATCTATTTTCTTACTAAATCACTAATTGTTATTAGTAGTACTTCTTGAAATATGAATGTTAAAGACAAAAACAACTTAAAAATGCTGATTATTCAATAACCCGTTTCAAAGCGATTACCTAGTTTCTTTTCATTTGAAAAATAATAGATTCTTGTTTTATAACATTTTTGGCACCCCCTAAGTCACGTTGACCTTGATTTGACCTTTGTTGTGGGGGTGTTTATTTGTTTCATTGATCACGAATGCTTTTCTTCATATCAATTGATCAAACTAGTTTCTTTAATCTGTACGTATTGTATTGCACGGTACACGATGGAATCAGACAATACTACATATCTAAATTCAATTATTCGAAAATTATTAAAAAATCTCTTATTGTTTTGGAAATTGGTCGTCTCAATCGTTCGAGACATTAGCAAAGTGAGAATGATTTGTGTCGAGATTTAAAAGATTTTAAATGATGAAAATCATTCGAACATTTTAAAGCACATTAAAAAGGTATCAGGGATTTAAAGCTTGCATATAAAATCGAAACGCCAACCTATACGTATGACCAATCGCCCATACAAATGCATCGCTTAAGTATTTCCGTTCACATTTAGGTTGTGAAAAACATTGCAAGCTTAAAATCTCTGTTTTCATAAAATGACATTTTACGAGCATAAAATAGGCGTTTTGATATAGAATATTGACATAATTGTTTCATATTTTTGGCGGGATTTTTGGCTTAGTGTTGAATTTACACCTTCCTACGCCCCTGCTAGGCTTACTTCCTGCGAAAGCTATTTGGATTTTGATATAATAGCTTTCCCACGGAGCATTTGGACAGCTGTATGATTGTGACCTTTGAAATCGAATTAAGTCGATCCGCGGCTTACTTTTGGTCTCTAACTGTGTCTTACATCAGTATCATCAATCCGTGTAAGTACTTCTTTTTCGATCAAGACTTGTAATTGTTAGTCGAGTGAATCGTTTTACTGCCAAATTCCAATATGGCGGATTCTGCTCGGACATTTTCGTAAATCTCCGGAGGTTGTCCGAACCTAACTAATTCTCAAAATTCATTTCGTTCGTTGCGTATCTCGCACCTAGCAAACCGCCATATTGGAAATAGGTCTAAAAAACTTTCACTCGATGAACAATTTACAAGTCTTGATCGAAAAAGAAGTACTCCAGCGCTCCAATACTTACACGGATTGATGATACTGATATAAGACACAGTTAGAGACCAAAAGTAAGCCACGGATCGACTTAAGGTCACTATTGATCAGCTGTTCACTTCTCCGTTTGAGAGCCATAAGTTCCAAAATCTAACATGGCTCTCGAAGTGAGTAAGGCTACTATTTTTTTCATGGCCTGAGTTCGTCGCTAACATGCTAAATATAAGAGTTAGCTGACGTTTGGGAGTCTGACTTACCTTCTAAAGGTTAGAACCCAAATCTTAATGAAACCATATCACCTTTGTTCCGTCAACCATGGAGCATTTGCCACAACATCCAAGAGGTAAATCATGGACCGTGAAAATGAATGATTTCCTTGTAAGTTCCGGAAGTTTCAAAACGAAAAATTACCGAACATATGTGAAAACCGAATATTTGTTCGTTGTTTTCACGATTTACAGGTTCGTTTGTTCTTCAATGTTTTGGTCTAAATTATAAAGCATCACCAACAGGTCTTACTTTATTAATCGACTAATACAGCAGACGGCTCATATTTCTACGTAGCATTTCGTTCAGACCAATAGTGGGAGTGTAGATCACGCAGTTACGTTTGGCTACTTCACTTAGCTTGGCGGATGTAGAACATTGCTTAATATTCTTTTAATTTTCACACCAGACATGCTTGGTTGACACGTCAACAAAGTAAAGTTCAAGGGTCAATGCGTTATTTCGTGATAACTACAACGCCTTCCCGGAAGTCAACATTGATGAAAAATGAAAAAGTCGGAAAAGCATTTACAGTGGGGGACAAAAATAAACCTCAACGTTCACAAGTTGTCATAATGAGCTTATTTCCAAGTTTCGTGGTTCAAACTCTCCCAAGCGGTAGAAAAATAATTCCCGTTCACTAAAGTAGCACAATAAATGAATCCAAAGCTTCATACCTGCAAATAATGGATAAATCCCTTCCAAATCGAATGAATGTTTTCATGAATCGCCATGTTTGTTATCCAAGGACGGTTGACTCCCAGAATGCAACATCAGTTAACCGTATTTTCTCATGACAGGTTTCAAAATGGCGGAACAGCATTTTGAAAGCTGGCACGTGTCATGTTGCATTCTGGGAGCCAATCCTCCGTTCCGGCGCAATCGAGCGACAAAATCACCTCAACATTTGAAGAGTCGGCATAACATGTGAATATCCAATTCAACTTTTGAAGTTCGTATTTGTCATTAGGGACACAAATTCCACTATGTTTGGACTTACTAAGACGCAGAAAATAGAGCACTGAATACACTGAGGTAAGAATTTATTACATGTGCGACAGCATGTAATTTTCATAGCTTTTGCAATTCTTTATGATCCCCACTGTACAGTACACTAATTTCTATCAAATGCTGTGTTTATGCATCATCATCGACGCAACAATGGTGATATGGTTTCATTAAGAATCGGGTTCTAACCTTTAGAAGGTAAGTCAGACTCCCAAACGTCAGCGAACTCTTATATTTAGCATGTTAGCGACGAACTCAGGCCATGAAAAAAATAGTAGGCTAAAATGAAAACTGACCTAAAACTCCTTCAATTGTCGTATTATGCCATAACCTCGCTATTGTGCTGCAAATAGCATTTGTACGATATATATGGCATACTTATGAAGAGAATATAAAACATTTCATTACCTATTTTATGAATTATTTGTAGAAATATACATAATTTCACAACGGCTGTGAAATATTTTTTCCACCGGAAACGGAAGTGCTAATCCGCTGTAGCGATATATTATCAATGTTCTTGACGCAAAAATGTAAACATTAGCACGTGCACTATTTGACCAAACATTGTTTGATCTAGTGTTATGATATCCTGAGGCCCGGTGTAAAAGGGTAGGAGGTCAGGCCCGTAAGACACTTTTCTCCAAGGGGGGTGCGGTTTTAACTAAAGAGAAAATAAAATTGTCAATTTTTTGCCGCGTAAATCAAATTGTGTAAGTCAAAGGGGGGGGGGGGGTAGGTTACTCCCTATATTTTGTAGTATTTTATTGTTTTCGTATTGTTTTCGTATTTCGTATGTAGACTAAATATTGTATGAGAAATTTGCAGAAACACTGGAATAGGGGGAGGGTGTAAGCTTACTAGAAGGGCATAAATGCCCGAGAACTTTTACCAGTTCAAGATCACATTTAGTGATTTCTGGACCCTTTCAAGGTGTTTTAATTGAAATAGAATCTATTGCTAAGAAATTCAGATTTTTTCAATCATTTTCTTCTTAGGGGGGCAGCAAGGAAAAATTTCAAGTTGCTGTCTGGTTAATTCTGAGCACTTTTAATGTGTTTGAGTAAATGAATGCTTTAGTTTTTGGAGTTGGCTGCCAGAAATTTTATGTTTTTATGATTTCATTATGCCACTTGGTGACTTCTAGGCACTTTTAAAATATGCAACTTCCAAACTTGTGAGAGTGACCCACTCCCCTTAGAAAATTTTACACTTTTGAGATGCCATTTGGTGCTTTCTGGGCACTTTTAAAGTGAATGAGTCAATAAAAAGTGAATTTTTTCAAATTCTTTTTGGGGATGTCAAAGAGAATGAGAGGGTGAAGTGGGGTGGAGTGCCAGAGGGGGAGCGAGGGGTTGCCCCAAGAAACAATGACCATATCAAGGTTCCATTTGATGATGTCTGGGCACTTTAAAAATGTCTGAGACAATACATGAAATTCAGAATTTTCTCAATTGTTTTGTGGGGGTGTGAGGGGTGGCCAACTCTTCCAGAAAATTTTACAATTTTAAGATGATTTTTGGTGCTTCTGGGCACTTTTAAAGTGTATGAGTCAATCGAAAAAAAAATACATTTTTTTCAATTTTGGGGGGTGTCAAAGGGGATGCCAGAGGGGGAGGTGGGATTAGGGTGCCAGAGGGGGAGCAAGTGTTTGTCCCCCATATCTGCCCCCAGAAACATTGACCATATCAAGGTGCTATTTGATGAAGTCTTGGCACTTTAAAAGTGTCTGAGACAATGCATGAAATAAATTCAGAATTTTTGTCAATTGTTTTCTGGGGGGTGTGAGGGGTGGCCTACTTCCCTGGAAAATTTTACAATTTTAAGATGCTATTTGGTGCTTCCTGGGCACTTTCGAAGAGTATGACATGATAATTTTTTTTGAAAAAATCACAATATTTTGGGGGATGTCAAAGGGGGAGGGGGTGCCAGAGGGGGAGGTGGGGTGGGGATGCAAGAGGGCGAGTAAGTGTTAGTCTCCCAGAATCATTGACTATATCAAGGAGCTATTTGATGATGTCTGGGCACTTTACATGTGTCTGAGATGAAACATAAAATAAATTCAGAACTTTTCAATTGTTTTTTGGCGTGTGAGGGGTGGTCCCCCTAGCAAATTTTACAATTTTAAAACGCTATTTAGTGCTCTCTGGGCACTTTCAAATTGTATGAGTTAATTAAAAAATTGAGAAAATCACAATTTTTTCAAATTTTTGGAGGGGTGTCAAGGGGGGCGAGGGTGCCAGAGGGGAAGATGGGATGGGGATCCCGAAGGGGAGCAAGTGTTAGTCCCCCAGAAACATTGACTATATCAAGGAGCTATGTGATGATGTGTGGGCACTTGGGCACTTTAAAAGTGTCTGAGACAATACATAAAATAAATTCAGAGCTTTTCCATTGTATTGAGGGGGGTGAGGGGTGGCCCACTCCATCTAGAAAATTTTACAATTTTAAGATGTTATTTGATGCTTTCTGGGCACTTTAAAAGTGTATGAGATGATGAAAAAATTACAAAAAAAAAAATTTCAAATTTTTTTTTAAATTTTAAAAAAAAATTTGGGGGTGTCAAAGGGGGGGGGGGGGTGCGGTCGCACCCATCGCACCCCCCCCCCCCCCATCTGACGGGCCTGGAGGTCCTATCAAATTATGGTCCTACTCTCCATTGATTTATATGGTGACCTAAATACAACTCTTTCCCTCATTATCTTAGACGCAATCAGGGCCGGGTAAGGGCCGTTAAGAAAGGGGACCATAATCCCTGGGGGACCATCATTTCTTTCACACCGGGTATACAGTCATAATAAAAAATCAGTCTTATTCTTATTCATTGTAAATAATATATATAAATATATATTAATATACATGTATACACCACGCATTACCAACTCAGTACACTAAGGGACTTTTTAAACATTTTTAACGTATTCCTCGGCCTCAGATGATATCCGTTATGAACACGTATCAAGTCGTGTTATCTTTGTTATCACGTTCGTAGGACCTTTGAAGGATATAAAGTATCGTCTAAAGTTATCCCGTACCAGGACTATAGTCCTGCAATGAGAGCATTCTTTTGCCTGTACGATTACAACTTGGGAGAATTATCTACGCCCCATACACTTAAGATACCTACTTCAATTGATTCCTGGGTATTTTAGCATTCTTTTAGTGTAGTTGAATCCACAATTGTCTGGGTATATCAGCAGAACGCGAACATTTTTCTTTTTCATCAAGAGATATTCCATCACTTTCCAAGATGGCGGTTGGATTTAAAAGGGGATTCCCCGTTTGACTGACCCGGAAGTTGCGCGGAAGTACCAAAAATGGAGGAATTTGACGGTTGAAATAAGTTAAATATTACACACAAATATTGTGATTAAAAACGAAAATTTCTTTGTTCTGCCGATAAACCCAGACAATTGTGGATTCAACTACAAGAAAAGAATGCTAAAATACCAAGGAATCTATTGAAATAGGTATCTTAAGTGTAAGAAGCGTAGAAAATTCTCCCATGTTGTAATCGTACAGGCAAACCAATGCTCTCAATGCAGGACTATAGTCCTGGCACGGGATAAGTCTAAAGCTTCCACTGAAACCACCGTTAATTAGCCCTTTGCAGATTATTGACATAGACATAGACAATGATTTGTTGTGTCTTCTCCGATTGTCATAGGAGGACGAACATCCAGATCCTCGTGGATCTTCTCCCTTACATGTCGAAGAGAGAGCCTTTTCTAAGTCAAAAATCAGTTTTTCTACAAAAATTGGTAATAAATCAGTAAAATCACAACTCATTTATTGAGTGGTTAGTTGTGTCCAAAGTGGGGTATTTTATAATTGTGCTAGGCCTACATGCTCGTTAGCAGGCATGTTGTTCCCATTTACAGGGTATCGGCTTGTGCTCTATTGTGTTGTGTGATTGGTATTATTATATTGTTGGGTAGTGCTGATTATGTATGTTATAGCAAGTGTTTTTGTGGTCGTTTTTCTGGTCATGTTATGTAAGTTCGGTATAGCGTTAAGTTAGAGTTGTTCTCCATTGTGTTATCTTACATTGACAATGGTTTGTATAATGTTGTGATCGTGTTATTCTAGTCGGGTGGTGGGTTGCCGTGCCAAATCGAGTAGGTATAGGATCGTGACTGATTTTGTTGTGTGATTGACGTTGTCCCCAGTTAGATGGATATCTTACGGTTTTGTCTTGTTTTGTAGGATGTGCCTGATTGGGTCGTTTTGATGGCTGCTGGTTTTATCGGTTGTGTATCAGGTTGTGCTTGATCGATCTGGGATGGGTCGGTGACAGTTGTGCCTAATTGTGTGGTGTTAAGTCAACGATTGTTGGCTGTGTTGTGTTGGTTTATCATTCAGTTGTCCACAAGTGTGTTGTGGATTTTATTTGGTTTTTTATCATTGGGGCCAGGCCAAATTGTGCTGTGTTAATTTGGCAGTTGCTTGTGTTTTCGGCGGTTCTCTTCAGATATCTCTGATATATTCATGCTTTGACTTAGCCATGGTCCGTTTACTGTCCAAGTGTACTTTGGCCGCTTCTTGCAATTTCCGGCAATTATGCGAACCCCCAAATTTTGAATTAATTTTTCAGTATTTCAGTAATTTATCGTTTTTTTTGATTGCCTTAATATTTTAGGTATATGCAAAGATGGAAATATGTGAGATGTATAACTTTATCATATGTAAAAAGACTAAGAGTACAGAAAAACGATATATTTTGAGATGGGTGATAATATATTTGCATTTTAGGCCTGAAATAATAATAATATATATCAGTTTTAGTCAAGTATTACAATAACATACAGTTTTTATGTAAAAATAATGAAAATGCAATGACACTTAAAATAAATGTATTAAATTACACAATAGTTTTTATAAATGTTTATTGGAAATAGAAAAGGTAGACAAGAAAAAGAATAGGGAGTCATTTACTAGGATAGTATGCAATTATGGGTATTTAGTTTCAATGTGTAAAATCTCAATTAGAATCATCTTGGCTCCTACATAAAGTCATGAAATATAATGTTCTTTATGCTATGGACATTTAGACGTGTCGCAAAAAGGTGGCGCATTTGTTTTTTAAGGGTATCGCGTGAATGTAACTTTGATTCCCCGGATTATAAGATAATATTCTAATTAAAGTTATATATCATTTTAAGTTGACACGTTACATTTTGAATTATTTTTCGTCTTTAAACGCTCATAACTCAAACAATATATGACTATTATACTTATTTTTCGTCTTGATAAAGGTAGATATATGGAAGTTTTATTTAAAAAGATGAATTTTAGTAAGCGTCCCGTATTGTGACGTCATAAAGTTTGAAAAATAGAATCTGTTGACAGCGACCTTTTTTGCTCATTTTTTGCTACCTTCAACTTTTCAGGTGTACATTAAACAAAAAATACGAGATCAATTTTTAATAAATCATACATGATTATTTTGCTCTTAAACTCTAGATTATTAATAAATAGTTGATTTTGTTCGCAAAAGTATGTGTTTTCTGTTGTATGTGGAAAAGTGGAGGACGAAAGGTTTTCAAAGTTCATTAAAATAGGGCTAATTTACGCCATTCGCCTATTTTCAAGCACAGCAACACGTATATTTATTTCACCTAAAATATCAATTGATTCGTGTTTTATGATGCTCCTATCCCATTGTTAATACATATACGATATCAGAGTTATTCGCCTTAAATATTTTGAGATATAGAGGCAAATGTGGAGGACGAAAGGATTTCCATATGTGTACATTTTTCTCGAAAAACGTCACATTCTGTGGTGTTAAAAAGCGAAAATGTGTAACAATGCGTGCGCGACCTTTTTGCGACACGTCTTAGCAATTTGGATATTTCTTTGCTACTCTATCTCAATCAATATATACAGAATATCACATCATTTTGAGTGATATCATTTTTATCGCCGAGTTGATATCAAATATCAACACGAGTGAGCGAAGTGAATGAGTGTTGATATTTGATATCTACGAGGCGATAAAATGATATCACGAGAAATTATGTGATATTGGGTTTATCCCATGATTACAATCACATTGGCAGACAATCTAAACTAGAAATTAGAATATCAATTGAATATTTGAAACACTTTATTTTAACAATTAAAAGTAAATAAAATGAACATGTAAACATTGTTTTTTGTCAGTTTTATGTCAGCTTTATAACAGTTAATATTATTGTGGCTCACTACTAGCCTCCCCCTGCAACAATATTGTGGCGCGAAATGCAAATGTGATATCACACGGATATGCGTGAGATAAAAGATATCACACGCATATGAGTTTGATAAACGATTTTCTGGAAAATATCACATGGATTTCAATAATATCAGAAATATCAATAGCTGTTATTGTACAGATTACACATTAATCGTGGGATAAAACACGATATTAATAATATGCAACTTTGTCTTTCCATATGACAATGACAATGACAAACTTGAATATTTTATTTTTGGTAACAATCTAATATTGACGAAGACACAACTCTTCAAGAAAGTGTTATAAAATTTATCCTTTCCCTAAATATTATTAATGTATTTTGATAAGCCCCGCCCCTATCCTCGGTTTTTATAATAGGCCAAGCCTCTTTTCTCAGTTTTTATAATAGGCCACGCCTCTTTCTCGGTATTTATGATAAGTCACGGCCCTTTCTTCGTTTTTTATAATAGGCCACGCCTCTTTCTCGGTTTTTATGATAAGCCCCGCCCCTTTCTTCGTTTTTATAATAGGCCACGCCTCTTTTCTAGGTTTTTATAATAGGCCAAGCCTCTTTCTCGGTTTTCATGATAAGCCCCGCCCCTTTCTTCGGTTTTATAATAGGCCACGCCTCTTTTTTGGTTTTTATGATAAGCCCCGCCCCTTTCCTCTTTTTTATAATAGGACACGCCTCTTTCTCGATTTTTATGATAAGCCCCGCCCCTTTCTTCGTTTTTTATAATAGGCCAAGCCTCTTTCTAGGTTTTTATGATAAGCCCCGCCCCTTTCTTCGTTTTTATAATAGGCCACGCCTCTTTTCTCGGTTTTTATAATAGGCCACGCCTCTTTCTCGGTTTTTATAATAAGCCCCGCCCCTTTCTTCGTTTTTTATAATAGGCCACGCCTCTTTTTCGATTTTTATGATAAGCCACGCCCCTTTCTTCGTTTTTTATAATAGGCCACGCCCCTTTCTTCGTTTTTTGTAATAGGCCACGCCTCTTTCTCGATTTTAACGATAAGCCACGCCCCTTTCTTCGTTTTTTATAATAGGCCACGCCTCTTTCTTGGTTTTTATAATAGGCCCCGCCCCTTTCTTCGTTTTTCATAATAGGCCACGCCTCTTTTTCGATTTTTATGATAAGCCACGCCTCTTTCTTGGTTTTTATAATAGGCCCCGCCCCTTTCTTCGTTTTTTATAATAGGCCACGCCTCTTTTTCGATTTTTATGATAAGCCACGCCCCTTTCTTCGTTTTTTATAATAGGCCACGCCTCTTTTTCAATTTTTAATGATAAGCCACGCCCCTTTCTTCGTTTTTAAGAATAGGCCACGCCTCTTTTTCGGTTTTTATGATAGGCCCCGCCCCTTTCTTCGTTTTTTATAATAGGCCACGCCTCTTTTTCGATTTTTATGATAAGCCACGCCCCTTTCTTCGTTTTTTATAATAGGCCACGCCCCTTTCTTCGTTTTTTATAATAGGCCACGCCTCTTTCTTGGTTTTTATAATAGGCCCCGCCCCTTTCTTCGTTTTTTATAATAGGCCACGCCTCTTTTTCGATTTTTATGATAAGCCACGCCTCTTTCTTGGTTTTTATAATAGGCCCCGCCCCTTTCTTCGTTTTTTATAATAGGCCACGCCTCTTTTTCGATTTTTATGATAAGCCACGCCCCTTTCTTCGTTTTTTATAATAGGCCACGCCTCTTTTTCAATTTTTAATGATAAGCCACGCCCCTTTCTTCGTTTTTAAGGATAGGCCACGCCTCTTTTTCGGTTTTTATGATAGGCCACGCCTCTTTCTTTGTTTTTTTCGATTTTTATGATAAGCCACGCCCCTTTCTACGCTTTTTATAATAGGCCACGCCTCTTTTTCAATTTTTAATGATAAGCCACGCCCCTTTCTTCGTTTTTAAGAATAGGCCACGCCTCTTTTTCGGTTTTTATGATAAGCCCCGCCCCTTTCTTCGTTTTTATAATAGGCCACGCCTCTTTTCTCGGTTTTTATAATAGGCCACGCCTCTTTCTCGGTTTTTATGATAAGCCCCGCCCCTTTCTTCGTTTTTTATAATAGGCCACGCCTCTTTTCTCGGTTTTTATAATAGGCCACGCCTCTTTCTCGGTTTTTATGATAAGCCCCGCCCCTTTCTTCGTTTTTTATAATAGGCCACGCCTCTTTTTCGATTTTTATGATAAGCCACGCCCCTTTCTACGCTTTTTATAATAGGCCACGCCTCTTTTTCAATTTTTAATGATAAGCCACGCCCCTTTCTTCGTTTTTAAGAATAGGCCACGCCTCTTTTTCGGTTTTTATGAAAAGCCCCGCCCCTTTCTTCGTTTTTATAATAGGCCACGCCTCTTTTCTCGGTTTTTATAATAGGCCACGCCTCTTTCTCGGTTTTTATGATAAGCCCCGCCCCTTTCTTCGTTTTTTCTAATAGGCCACGCCTCTTTTCTCGTTTTTTATAATAGGCCACGCCTCTTTCTCGGTTTTTATAATAGGCCACGCCTCTTTCTCGGTTTTTATAATAGGCCACGCCTCTTTTTCGATTTTTATGATAAGCCACGCCCCTTTCTTCGTTTTTTATAATAGGCCACGCCCCTTTCTTCGTTTTTTATAATAGGCCACGCCTCTTTCTTGGTTTTTATAATAGGCCCCGCCCCTTTCTTCGTTTTTTATAATAGGCCACGCCTCTTTTTCGATTTTTATGATAAGCCACGCCCCTTTCTTCGCTTTTTATAATAGGCCACGCCTCTTTTTCAATTTTTAATGATAATCCCCGCCCCTTTCTTCGTTTTTAAGAATAGGCCACGCCTCTTTTTCGGTTTTTATGATAAGCCCCGCCCCTTTCTTCGTTTTTATAATAGGCAACGCCTCTTTTTCGATTTTTATGATAAGCCACGCCCCTTTCTTCGTTTTTTATAATAGGCCACGCCCCTTTCTTCGTTTTTTATGATAGGCCACGCCCCTTTCTTCGTTTTTTGTAATAGGCCAAGCCTCTTTCTCGATTTTAACGATAAGCCACGCCCCTTTCTTCGTTTTTAATAATAGGCCACGCCTCTTTCTTGGTTTTTATGATAGGCCCCGCCCCTTTCTTCGTTTTTTATAATAGGCCACGCCTCTTTTTCGATTTTTATGATAAGCCACGCCCCTTTCTTCGCTTTTTATAATAGGCCACGCCTCTTTCTCGATTTTTATGATAAGCCCCGCCCCTTTCCTCTTTTTTCTAATAGGCCACGCCTCTTTTTCGATTTTTATGATAAGCCCCGCCCCTTTCCTCTTTTTTCTAATAGGCCACGCCTCTTTCTTGGTTTTTATGATAAGCCCCGCCCCTTTCCTCTTTTTTATAAAAGGCCGCGCCTCTTTTCTCGGTTTTTATAATAGGCCACGCCCCTTTTTTCGTTTTTATAATAGGCCACGCCTCTTTTTCGATTTTTATGATAAGCCACGCCCCTTTCTTCGTTTTTTATAATAGACCATGCCTCTTTTCTCGGTTTTTCTAACAGGCCACGCCCCTTTCTTCGTTTTTATAATAGGCCACGCCTATTTTTCGGTTTTTATGATAAGCCCCGCCCCTTTCCTCTTTTTTATAATAGGCCACGCCTCTTTTCTCGGTTTTTCTAATAGGCCACGCCCCTTTCTTCGTTTTTATAATAGGCCACGCCTCTTTTTCGATTTTTATGATAAGCCACTCCCCTTTCTTCGTTTTTTATAATAGACCACGCCTCTTTCTCGATTTTTACGATTAGCCACTCCCCTTTCTTCGTTTTTTATAATAGACCACGCCTCTTTCTCGATTTTTACGATTAGCCACTCCCCTTTCTTCGTTTTTTATAATAGACCACGCCTCTTTCTCGATTTTTATGATAAGCCCCGCCCCTTTCCTCTTTTTCCTAAGATGCCACGCCTCTTTTTCGATTTTTATGATAAGCCACGCCCCTTTCTTTGTTTTCTATAATAGGCCACGCCTCTTTTCTCGGTTTTTCTAATAGGCCACGCCTCTTTTTCGATTTTTATGATAAGCCCCGCCCCTTTCCTCTTTTATATAATAGGCCACGCCCCTTTCTTCGTTTTTATAATAGGCCACGCCTCTTTTTCGATTTTTATGATAAGCCACTCCCCTTTCTTCGTTTTTTATAATAGACCACGCCTCTTTTTCGATTTTTATGATAAGCCACTCCCCTTTCTTCGTTTTTTATAATAGGCCACGCCTCTTTTCTCGGTTTTTCTAATAGGCCACGCCCCTTTCTTCGTTTTTATAATAGGCCACGCCTCTTTTTCGATTTTTATGATAAGCCACTCCCCTTTCTTCGTTTTTTATAATAGACCACGCCTCTTTCTCGATTTTTACGATTAGCCACTCCCCTTTCTTCGTTTTTTATAATAGACCACGCCTCTTTCTCGATTTTTATGATAAGCCCCGCCCCTTTTCTCTTTTTCCTAAGATGCCACGCCTCTTTTTCGATTTTTATGATAAGCCACGCCCCTTTCTTCGTTTTTTATAATAGGCCACGCCTCTTTTCTCGGTTTTTCTAATAGGCCACGCCTCTTTTTCGATTTTTATGATAAGCCCCGCCCCTTTCCTCTTTTATATAATAGGCCACGCCCCTTTCTTCGTTTTTATAATAGGCCACGCCTCTTTTTCGATTTTTATGATAAGCCACTCCCCTTTCTTCGTTTTTTATAATAGACCACGCCTCTTTCTCGATTTTTACGATTAGCCACGCCCCTTTCTTCGTTTTTTAATAAAAGGCCACGCCTCTTTCTCGATTTTTATGATAAGCCCCGCCCCTTTCCTCTTTTTCCTAATAGGCCACGCCTCTTTCTTGGTTTTTATGATAAGCCCCGCCCCTTTCCTCTTTTTTATAATAGGCCACGCCTCTTTTTCGATTTTTATGATAAGCCACTCCCCTTTCTTCGTTTTTTATAATAGACCACGCCTCTTTCTCGATTTTTACGATTAGCCACGCCCCTTTCTTCGTTTTTTATAATAGGCCACGCCTCTTTTCTCGGTCTTTCTAATAGGCCACGCCCCTTTCTTCGTTTTTATAATAGGCCACGCCTCTTTTTCGATTTTTATGATAAGCCCCGCCCCTTTCCTCTTTTTTGTAATAGAAAAAGAGGCGTGGCCTATTATAAAAACGAAGAAAGGGGCGTGGCCTTTTAGAAAAACCGAGAAAAGAGGCGTGGCCTATTAGAAAAAAGAGGAAAGGGGCGGGGCTTATAATAAAAACCGAAAAAGAGGCGTGGCCTATTCTAAAAAATCGAGAAAGGGGCGTGGCTTATCATAAAAATCGAAAAAGAGGCGTGGCCTATTATAAAAACGAAGAAAGGGGCGTGGCCTATTAGAAAAACCGAGAAAAGAGGCGTGGCCTATTATAAAAAACGAAGAAAGGGGCGTGGCTTATCATAAAAATCGAAAAAGAGGCGTGGCCTATTATAAAAACGAAGAAAGGGGCGTGGCCTATTATAAAAACCGAGAAAAGAGGCGTGGCCTATTATAAAAAAGAGGAAAGGGGCGGGGCTTATTATAAAAACCATAATATAACCTCATAAAATATCATATGTCATGCTAAAATAATTTACATAGTGACATAAGGAATCTGAAAGATTTACATTTTACATTTACATATTGCACATTTACAGTTTTCACCGTTCCATGATTTAATTAGTTTTTTTGAACTCTGTTAGAGATACAAAAATTCTGAGGTCATTGGGTAGATTGTTCCATATAAAATCAACTCTAAAAGAGTGTCTGCCATGTGTTACAGTATTGCTATCTGCCTTTGTCTACCTAGAGTTAAGGTGGGCAGGCCTGATTTGTCTAAAAGAGTATCATTATCAGACTCATAGTCCTTGGTAGAATACTTCCCTGAGGGATGCCTTTCAATATGGTCTGCCATGAGCTAGTTGAATTTGAAATTTGTACTCTCTGTGGCCTGTCAGAGAGGTAACTTTTCAAGAGAGAAGTAGCTGAGTCACTAACTCCATAGGCGGTGAGTTTGGCTATTAAAATATCATGCGGTAAACAGTCAAACGCTTTTGACAGGTCCTTTATCACCGTACCTATCACTTTGTTATTATCAAGGGCAAGCTTCCAGTCTTCAAATAATTTTAGTAACACAGACTGGCAGCTATACTCCTTCCTGAAAGCACTAAGTAGTGGCGATAAAATATTATCAAAATAACAGGTAAGTTGATCAAAAATAATACCTTCCTGAACTTTAGATAAGCAGTTCAGGATACTCACAGGTCTATAGTTACCTATAGCTAGATCGTCCTTCTTTTTATAAATGGGAGAAACTTCAGCTGGCTTCATGCCAGAAGGAAATTTGGAAGTCATTAATGATTTGTTTACAATGGGTGTAAGTGAATGGGCAAGAATGTCAGCTCCAATTTTGATGATTTTGGGGGGGGGATCCTGTCTTCCCCAGTTGCTTTCCTGGGGTTCGATCGTGTTTCGAAGTTTATGCTGGACAGCATCACCTGTCACAGGTTTAAAGTTAAACTGAGATGTAGAGCTACTTGGATGATTATGGATTATTGAAGTGACACTAGGTTTAAATTAGCTGGTGTCGTGATCAGATCTAATAGAATAGAATAGGGCCATTTACACACTTGTCCAAAAAAAGTTGTTGACTGAAATCCTACGAAGTGATGTACAATAATTCCGTTGTTTTCTGTAGGATTCCCAGTTTCGTCTGGATCGGTTCACAGCGAAAAATGATACAATATCCTGCCTGGATATTTGCGAAATATTATAGTGATATGGAACGTATCCTTAAGAATCCGTGACAAATACTCTAAGTATCGCGATTTTGGAGATTCACGGATATTAGTGAGAGACGGAACACTGGTATCCTGAAATATCCATAGTTCTGGATACTACTGATATACATCACGTCTTTTCGCGTATTCTTAAGGGTATGACTAATATATGATTCGAATACTCACAAATATAGCTGAATATTCAACAATTTTCCGGGATATTTAGGGATACAGTTCGTAATATTTTTGGGATATTCACGAATACGGTCGGGATTGCAAGGAGATTTTCGTTCATATTACCTAACAAACTAAACACGAAATGACGCATTTAAATACGTACAGTTTATTATCTCATCAATACAAATGAGATGTACGATAGGTGTAAGCATTAAAACATCTGATCACAAGGATGTATAACAATGACCACATCGATGTACTTAGGCTGTTCTGCTACTTTTACATCTCCTACTTGACGTCCTTCTTCACTTAGGAACTGATGTGGCTGCCATGCTGATCATTGTGTGTTCAATAATTTGAATTTCGACTTGTAGGAAAATGCTCGATGTTTAAATTAGGGGCATTGATAACGTTGTAAGTTGTAACGATATTTCGTCTCAATTTATTGATAGCGCGCGGACGTCAGAGAGCAAACTTCCGGTTTGATTGCAATGTTTTAATGGCGACTAATATTTGTGTTTGTTACCTTATTTAAAAGCCATTTTCAGTGTCTACGAATATCGAAATGTAGTAAACAAAAGTTTCCTAGTAAAGTTCATAAGATTCTCTACAAGATGAATTCACGTTTATATCTTGAAAGTACGACCGAAGCCAGATATAATGAGAAAACTACGAAATGTACAAGCTAAAATTCGACAGATTCACGGTATTATTGAAACAAATCAGTTGACATGAAGGAAATGTTGTTTCTACTTTAGTTGTTATAAACGTTAATATACCCTCCATGCTTAGAAGCAAACTTTTCTTCGAAGCGCAGCTTATTGTCGATGAAATCGTTGATTGAATTTCCCAAACAAACACAAGTTGGAGTACCCAAAAATATCCTTTCGAGGATATTTCCGGATATTCGAAGTATCGGTGTCTATGTCTATGTCGATAATCTGCAAAAGGCTCATAAGCCCATATGAAGCAGATATATGATTTAACAGTAATAGAATTTGAAAAGAATAATACTTAAAACCTTAACATTTAAGAATAGATATATTTTAGACAATATCCCAGGAACTTTATTTAATATTATCTTCCATGCTTAGAAGCAAACTTTTCTTCGAAGATCAGCTTATTGACGATGTAATCTTCGGTCATCATGAATTTCCTGTCTTACATATGTCTGAATTTCCCAAACACAAGTTTTTCGATGGCAGCCATTTTGAGCAGTTAAGATATCACGAGGAGAATGTTGTTTCACTGCAGAAATTCATACAAGATATTCCACATTCTATATGGGGAAACAAATGTTTCAATGACACTAAAATTGTTAATTGAACGTTATAATTTATGTACTAGCATAATTTCCAGGAATCAATATTCCGGATACTTAAAAAAATTTCTGGATACTAGGGTAGTCAACTATCCTGAAATATCCTTAATTCGGATATGTTGAAAGTTGGAAACTTGGAGTATCCAAAAATATCCCTTTGAGGATATTTCCGGATGTTCGAAGTATCGGTATATTTTAGGTTATTCAAGGATACCTCAAATATCCGGGATTTGCGATACGTACGGAAACTATAGGATATTACACCATTTTTCGCTGTGGTTAGAGTAGTAGATCTTGCGTAGATGAGCTTTCTTACGTATACCTATGACATAATGCATCTTTAAGTCACACGTAGAAGTTCGGTGAAAGCAAAAGATAGATCATTTAAAAAATGAAACATTTGAATAGATTTTTTAAACATTGAAATACTTTTAGAAAGTATACTCAGTAGATAGGCGTTTGGAATTCATCAACTTTTCTCTATTTGATCATGTCGCAGTACAAATGCAGGTCATTCAAAATACACAGAGCTTTCCAACATCCCGGTCTATGAATATTGATCTTTTCCAGACAGCAAAGGTCAGTTTAAAACAGAAATACTTCTTACGAATCCAAATTACAATTTAGACTTAGAATTCTGATCTACGATCTTATGGGTATGTCACACATTTGATTAGATACATGCACTCAATAGGCCGTTAAACATATAATTAACTTTACAAGCGTTGTCTCAAGATTTTTTGTAGCCTGCTTTTGGAATTGGGAAAACAAAGGCGAGGTTCATGTTTTATGAACTTTCCAATTTGAGAGCAAACTTTATTTTTGAGTGTATTAAATCAATAAAACTTTGTTTCATATGGTGATTAGATGTACTTTACTTGTTTACATGAACGTAAAACATTGCATGGAATCTGCAGTCTTCCGGGATTTCTCTGGGTATATTGTCTCATTGGGGCTTTCTGACATTAAAACTGACAAACCTTTACCTGAATAGATTTGTGTCTCGGGAACATTTTTGTAAATAGTTGTTATAAGCAATCTTGAAAAAATATCACACTGTTTTGTTTTTCCGATTTCACTCATAGATTACGTCAATATAGCGTGCAAACTTTGGGTAGACGTTGTCATTCCCGGATGCCCAAACGTGTCAGGAACACATAGATACTCGAATGATCTTGATTGGACATCAGGGTGCACAGAAATCATTATTTTACTGAGTGGCTTTACGAAAAAATAAACAGAGTTATATGCCACCTAAAGGCAATGTGCCGTCCGAATGTATGGATGTTTGATTGAACGAGTACGAATGTGGGTCAAGCTATTCCATTAACAATGCGATGTCCATAGAACATCCATTCTCAATAAGAATGCAAATTCCAGGTATGAATCTGACGAAAATTAAAGTAGCTTTGAATGGTTTAAAGTTGATGTATTTTTATTTGAATATATGTTAAGTATCTAAAGTCAAAATATCTTCATCAATCTCATACCCCTTCATGGAAAAGTCACATGTTGAAGCTTATCTAGTGTTTATTTAAAAAAGTAAGTCTCTGTCATTTACGTTATAGAGGGTTGTCGTAGCAAGAGACCTATATTTTCATTCAACACATTATTCTCATGTCTGTTTTTGTTCCTAACAATAAGGATATATTTTGTCTTAATACTAAATCATACATCAGGCATTTTGAAGAGACATAAGTGGAAAGAATTCACATTGAAGTCAACAATTACATGTGACTTATTATTCCTTTTCAGAAACAAAACCTAAGTGCTACATGTCATTCCAATTTTATAGAAAATCAGTCTGTTAACATTAAATTTATCTTTCTTTTCTGATTAGAAATAGTGTTCAGAATCAATTGATAGCCATATCTTGGTGTTTGATATGCCATACAAAATCTATTTGAATTTTGTATATCGTTACACCCTTGGTAACGTATATGATCCAAAAATAGTAACATCGTAGAATGAGTCATATCATATGTGATCATGGTTAAACCATCAACTGGTGCTTCTTTTATCATGTTTACACTGCATTTTAACCAATAGTAACATTTAAAACAAACATAGTTCAGTGGACCATCAAGTAACGTAAATGATGGGGAAATGAACTAACTTTTGCAATAGAAACATTAAAGCTAACACAACCATTATTTATGCACAAAACACGTAATGAATCAATATATTGTCACATACGCTATATGTTGGAATGGATATACAGGATTAAAGGGACTTAGTCTTTCTTCACATTTGTAATGCTAAATCCTTTGTAACGTAAGTGATTACAAAACTTACAATCGCAAGATCAAAACTATACTATATAATTTGTGATTATCGTCAAAAAGTAACAACATTCAGTGTCTCCTCTAATATCATAGGTACATATGAACTCCTGAAAACGTTACTTAATCCTAGCTTGGACATATAAATCCCATAGAACACGAGTTTGAATCTCAGGACACAGATCTAGAGTTTAAATAGCCCTTTAAACTTCCCTGTTGGAATTGACTCCTCTACTACACACTCAAAATCTGAGACTCTCAGCCAAATAACGTAACATTCTAGAGACCATTGGAGATTCTTCTTTTCTTAAAAAATAGTATTTATTATCATCAGTGCCTTTTCGACATACCAACAGTAATTGTAAACTGCAGTGAAAAAATCGCCAAGATGTAGCTCTTTATCTCCACTCTCAGTCTGCATGATGGCCCTGTCAGAATACTCTTGGATAGCTATGTTGTCTCTTCTTGTATGTCATTCCTGGTTTGTTTCACTTTTGTGCAGGGCGCTTTTAACACTGTTTATTTGCTTCAACACATTTATATTCCTTTGCTTGTGGTAAACGTCGAGTACTCATTTCATTTTTGTCCAGCCAAGCAAGGCCCTTAAGCTTGCATCACCTTCCATCGCCTTTAGTCATATTATATCAACTAGACTTGAACACTCTTTCAGGCATTTCCCCGCCAGTCATGTTGCGTCTGCTTCAACTCTTCAACTACGTGTTTTCCTCGTACTAATCTTCTCCTCAACCCTAGGGATATCACTATGTTAAAGTTTGCATCGCATCACTTTTCCCCTGCACTCTTTGGTGTTTTTGGCGTGCTTGGACCCTTGGTTCTATTTTTCTCTGCTTCTGTGAGATCCTTTGGAATGATTTGTGATTGTTTTTTCCATGTTTATCTATGTTCAGGGAGCTTTGTTTTTTTATGGGTACGTACGTCCCCAAGTTCTACTTATCCGTTTTCTAAAGAGCCATTCATGTCCTTTTTGCAAAATTCCAGGCAAAATTTATATGAACTATTAATTGTGTGTTACTTGTACCACTGCCATAAACACGGTCACAATCATTGTTATCGGCATTACTTGGGTCATTGCTAACAGTCTCTCTTCTTTTTGATTTGTCTCCTGTATTATTACGCTATCTGAGACTAACATAACATGTCTCAGGCGCAATGACATAATTTTTTCTTTTATGGTCTTTATCTTTTTCAGATAGTGCACTCAGCTATTGAGACAATGCATTTATGAACCCGAGCACGCTCTTTTTGGTGCTTTTTCCTATCACTATAGTCTTTTTGAATTTCAGCAGGATGCTTTCCCATCTACGAAAAGTATACACGTTGATAAATGAACATACCTGTAAAGATTTGACGACAGAAAATGTGTGCAATAGAATTTATCAATTACGTTACCTATGGTAACGTAATTTATGACATAGAAAACGCAAGACTATAGCTTCAATTCAAATTGAATGATAGAAAAGTGTTTTTATATTCATCTTCACATTTATACTGACTGTCTTTATGCCATAGATAACATCAAATTAACACTACATCTTCGTTTTACAAGAGCGATATATACCTTAAATTGTGTGGATTTACTCTACAAAGGTGGTAGTGTTTCTTTATTCAGATTCAAATGAATATGAATACTCAAATTTCCCGCTTTATAAACTTTATTCAGAGCTAGGAGTATGGTAACCGTTATTTTCGTACTACTAGGTATCGTAAATGATGGTGTCGTAAATGATGCAAATACCCTTTTGCTGGCTGTATTATATTCAAACAATGTCAATTTAGTTAAAAATACTGATCAACAAGGATCACTCCTACCATACAATAAGGTGATATAACATTAATTTGCTCAGACACTTATTGCCTGTGAAAACTATGATCACGTAAATGATTTTCTTATCTATAACTTCATGAAAAACGGGAATTATAATTTTCTGGCCCCAAAATCTCAACGTTTCAAATATCAACTTTTACGACTTTCTATTAAGTATTCAAATTGGAATCCAGATACGTATATGGCACATATGAAACATTAATTTTCACCAGTTTTTATATGATTTATAGCACAGGGGGGTTGATATAAAAAAGTCTGGCGACATTGGTCAAGGAACAGTTTCAACATGGTTAAAATGTCAAAATGATAGTTTCTGTCATTTAACCAGAAGCTGGGATCGCCTTGTGTATAATACACCACTTTATATGGGATGTTATGCATGAAAAATTCTCTAATGGCACCATACAATCCTGATTTTTGATATGGCGACAGTCACGTAACTGATGAATAGCCCTATTCTAGTACATATAATAAAATATGTGTTACTGAGAAATCATATATTACAAACGTGCTAGGTAGAGGGTCATATATACTATTTATATATACAACAAAAAGTGATGTTGGTAATGTAAATGCTGAGATTGAGCCCTGGGTCACCTATTTTGCATTCTTATTGAGAATGGGTGAGAAACGAATCCATGATTCGCTATTAACGATTCGTTAGTAACAGTGGCGTAGCCAGGATTTGACAGGAGGGTGTTCGAATATTTTCGGCAGCATTTTTTTGAAGCCACCTAACGCTGAATTTGGTGAAAATTTTTCAAATTTGCTTGATATCTGCCAAATTTGCTTAAATTTTGCCAAATTTGCTTATTTTTGGTCCTTTTTATTAATTTTTGCCAGTTTGCTGGAATTTAAAGTTTTAACTTTGCCAAACAATTGCAAGAGCAAAATCATAAGACAAGTGAAAAATTTGGGGGTTCGCATGATTGGCGGAAAGGCGGGTTAAAATGTTTTTAGTCAAGATTGGGGGGGGGTCTCCCTACGGACCTGAATAACGATAAGTTTCGAGAAACGACCCCCTGGCTAACAACTTAGCAATATTATTTTCCAAATAATTCTAATAGCAAGAAGCGCCCAAAGTACAAAGCATGATGATATCAGCTATATCTGAAGCAAATTCGCGAAAACAAGAGAAGGAATTTTGGTCCGGAATTTTATAATTGCATGGTTATTTGTGCATATAACTTGAAAAGATGTCGCTTGCAACGATCCCAAACAGTTTGGCATACCCATGATTCTATAGCAGTGTTTCCCAATCCATTTCAAATATATGATATATAAATACTGCTGGGCAGTGGACATACTGTTCGAGGGGGAATTTAAGTGACCCGCTGGGACCACCCGGCTTAGACTGGAAGTGTAGGCCGGGAGTGTAGGTCGATTTGAATGGAAGTAAATAGTAGTTTCTTGTCCATGGTGCCAACAATTTACAGTTCAAATCCCGGTGTGAAAGAAATGATGGTCCCCCAGGGATTATGGTCCCCTTTCTTACGGCCCTTACTGGCCCTGATTGCGTATAAGAAAATGAGGGAAAGAGTTGTATTTAGGTCACCATGAGTCAATGGAGAGTAGGACCATAATTTGATAGGACCTCCTACCCTTTTACACCGGTTCAAATCTGTAGATGCCCTAAGTCATGGTGACTCCTGACCCCCTTTTCCTCCAATGGAATACGAGTATATCCAATATTGATATTCAAATGTTGATGAAATTAATGAGTCTACCTTAGTATGTACACCAATCAGGATAAATCTAAACCACGTGCTAGTGTTTATATTTACATTGTTCGACCAATCAGATAAAAGTATACCAGTAGGTCAACCACGCCTCTTTTCTAGATGAAAACAACAACATTGGTTTGGCTGGCCGCCATAAACTCGGCAGATAACTAAAAGCAAGCAGATTGCCGGATGTATTTTTAAATCGTCTCCTCGACACCGGTAGATGCCTTCTCAAACTGATAGGAACATTTGAAATACATTCCAAGGAACGGGCAGTAGTGTATTTGAAGACATTTACAATGCCACAACATAAGAATCACAAAGGAAAAGGACATAAAAATAATGCAACAGCTGGAGACAATAACAAGCAAGTGCAAGAGCACCAAGCCATTGCACAGGAAAATGTTGACCCCGATTTTGCTGTTTGTTGCATACCCACTGGATGTACAGAAGAAATGAATAAGATTGATACACATGACCCTGGGGATGCTGTTAAAGTTGCGTGCAATAACGATCAATGCCCTAACGGAAACTGGATGCACGCAGGATGTTTTGCGACATGGGAGGAAACTGTTTTGGCATATCTTCGATCTTGTGGCCGTGCTCGAAGCTGGAGTGAAAAGCAGCGAATGCAAAACCTTTGGACTAAGAAAGGCTATGATCTCGCCTTCAAGGCTTGTGATTGTAAATGTGCAAAAGGCCACCTTCGTAAAGATCTGGATTATATCCCCCCACCTAAACCAAAGAAGAAAACGTCGAAGAAGAAGCATCCTTCAGGTGAGAGCACAAAACCTGTTGGAATGGCACCCCAGAAGGCCCAACCCCAGCCTGTGTCCAATTCAGGTCATCGTGACCACCGCCCACAGTTGCGACTACGTACCGATAGTTTGAGTAGCGATTACCACCCACAGCTTAGATTGCGCACTGATAGCCTTGGGAGTGCTGGGTCTAGCCCTCCTAACTCGGCTGACTCCTCCTCCCCTCCAACAACCCCTAACAGCTTCCTGAAAAAGGGGTCATTTGATTTCTTCACCGACGCAGCTCAAGCAGCCTCCGGAAACATCTTCAAACGTCGTAGCGATATGTCAGCGTTTTCGTTTTTGGCTGCAACAAAACGAAACCCATACCATATAAAGATGGAAGATGAAGGTCCCCATGGCAATGATGAAACACGTTGTTTCATTCTCTCCAACCTAAGCACGTTTAAGCAGACTGAGGTCAAATGTGGACTGTGTAGCCGTGACCTTGTTGTATATGACCGATACCCTTTGATAGATGGAACCTTCTTCCTGTCCCCGATATCATACAACTCTAAGATTGAGTTATTAGTTGAAGGACGCAAGCAGTTCCTGAATGCCATTTGCATGTTCTGTTTGGAGGGAGAGTGCTCATTAAAGTGCACAGCGTGCCGTAAACCATGGGATGGCAGCACCTTGTTGCTCGGCACAATGTACTCGTATGATATCTTCGCTGCCATGCCATGCTGCCACAAGCGCCTGACGTGTAACAATTGCAACAGACGTGTCATCGACCCCGCCTACTGTGGATACACCTATTATAGCCAGTTTAGCCAGAATATACGATGCCCTTTTTGTAGAACAAATGGACATCATTTCGTGAAACCTTTAAGAGACTGTTTTTACATCAACCGTAGGCCTATATGGAAATAATTGACTTGAAACTAGGAAATATCCCATTCTGTATATCAAGCCCCCTCCCAGGCATTCTGTTTATCGAGCCCTAGCCCGGTGATGAAGTGTGACAAAGTCCTCAGCTAACTTTTTCATGATTGATACTGGACATATATAAAGATACAAGAATTGGATAAACCCCAGCTTTAACAATGATAAACATTGTCATAGTAAGAATAATTTTGCGGATTCCCATTTTCGAACAATGGATTAAACACCCTAAGTTACATGTAGTACTGAACTGCAACTATCAAAACCATCTGTGTAATATACTCCAGTATTGTAAATGATTTTTGACATGGTTTATCCAGGACTAATTGGTAACTATGGTAATGGAAGGATATATACCAGCTGAAGGTGGTGGTTGCCATGGATACCATACAAAAGTATTTCTACATATAGTCATGTGAGTAAAACAGGTTGTTGTTCTATTGCAGGGAATTTTGATGTCTTGCTTTAAAAGCAGAACTTTTATAAATAATATTCAACGTTGTTATCAACACGTGCAAAAGACCTATTGAAATACACCTTTCAAAATGAGAGTGAATGTACCACTAAAATTGGTCTAAAATTTATAAATCATTCATATGGTGTTTTGGAATGGTGTATTTAATGGTGTATATGGGGTTACTTATGGAGTAGGCAATTATATCATATGTTTAGATAAACATTTATTAAATATGATATTGTATCTAGTATGTTCTACGCATTTATATAGGTGATATAGTAGGCATATGTACATATTATAAAACCCATATATTTTATTATACATGTTCATTAGTAGAGTTTTAGGTGCAAAATTGGAATATCAATGTAAATACTGATATTTTCATTTAGTTTATTTTTTGGACAAAACAAGATCTACTTCTAATTGCTAAACTTTTATTTTTCCAAAGTAGGATAGATGTTTTCATACTTGTAGGCCAACATGTAAAATAATGTATCACTGATCGAAAAAATGATAAAAAAAGGTCAGATGTTAGTTGGTATGTGGACATACCACAGATTTTAACGGTTTATTTTAATTTTCAACACAAATTTGAGTTGGACCAAGTAAGAATCTGATGATAGATTTCTTGGAATATTTAAGAAGAGGGCTAGCTGACAAGGTTAGAATGTGTATAAACAATATTAAACATTGATGTATTGATTACTGCTATTTTTAGCAATAATGTTTATTTAGCCCTTCCATAGATTGAAAGAACCAGTAAAAACTGGAATAAATGAATCAATCAAAAAACTTTTTTTAACTGAGGAATTGTGTGAGGCTAAACGTTTGAAGGCAAAAACCTGTAGCAGTATAAAGTAAAAACTGCAAAAAATACTACAGAGCTTGCAAAAAATTCAATGGAGATTTCAGTTGAAAATTCTCTAGCTCTCTGAAGCTTAAAGAAAACCCTTTTGTTATTGCCAAAGATGTTGTTTCAAACGCTTTATTTTTGTATTCAGTACAGTTTTATTTTGTTTCTTACAGTACATGCTAAGTACTGTTTATCCATGTTTAAAATATGGATATAAAATACCAGAAATATACATTTAGATATAAATTTATATTACATAATGTCTTTTGAATATGTTCATCCGAGGTCAAGGCTTGGCCAGCTATTAGGTTTGTTGACATCTCATTACTTAGCAGTAACCTGTATGTATTTGATATACCATAGTACAGTTAACTGTTTTGTACTTAGAGTTGAACACAACAGTGTATTGGCAACAGTGAACAAGAGACACAGTAGGAAATACAGTGATAGGTTATCTCTAAATGCTTCAATTGTTTACCCTTAAACTATACCAGAATACTTCATTGATACTCTTTCAATTGGGGATAAAAGTTTACCTACAATCTAGTCATACAAAAAAAGTCTGGAAGTTACTTATTTTGGTCCTTTGATTTCATTTGAAATTTTTCTCCCATTCTTATAAATGTATATGTACATGTCAGCAAGCCTGGAACTGATAGCGTTCTCTCTCAATCTCTAGGAATGTTTTTCTTAGCTGGGTACAAACTCCCCAGTTTACAATTTTAACTTTATCAGCTTTTAATGGCCTAAAGTGGTCAACAACATCATCTTTTAAAGTTAAATTATCTATTTAAATTAAACACACGACAAAAACCACAAAACATATACAAATCAGTAAAACTACAAAAAAGTATAATCTAGGGTTAATGTATAGAACTATTATTCATTATGATAAACCATGACATCTCAATTCTTGGTAAATGTCCATTATCAGATAAATATTGATTGGCAAAGGGCAACATAATGCCCATAAGGCATCCATGTAATTCACAAAATCAGAATGCCCATTTTTATACATAGGCGAGTTTTACATTGGACTAAATATAGTCTAACTACAAGCCCCTGTGACCCCCCCCCCCTACTACTTGACTACACACCTTCTCAGACAGGGGTGTTGTTTGGATGATCATGAGTATGGGGGGGGGGGTCACAAAGGCTTGTAGCTAGACTAGATTAAAAGACTAAAAATACAGTATATCACTGTGCATTCCACATTATACTACAGCCTACTACTGTTTAATTTGAGTGAATCACTGAATGATATAACAGATCACATTACCCGGCCTGGTCATTACAACCTAAAGATCCCCTCATGAATGAGTACTTTTAAGATTACAAGCCAAGGCCAAGTACTTAAAATTGGTTATCATAACATTAAAGAAAATAAGATGAATTGACAAGTTGAACATACATGTCTGTCGTTATTCCATTATATCTTTTTCAAATCTTTATAATATATAATTTAGGTATGTCATATGACCAGAAATACATTGGTTTAACATGAGATGCATTACAAAACCTTTCAACTTGATTTCATTTTAATTTTGCATTCAAAATTCCCAGCATATATTGTATATTCTTTTTACATGCAAAATACAAAATCTGACAATATAACTGTTTGTGAGAACCTTTCACAACAAGACTCTACCTTTGGATAAGTCATGCAATTTCAGGATTCTTTTAAAAATGGTCAGTGAATTTTGAAATGTTATGGACTTTTGATTTGAAAATGTTATGGCAACCCATGTGAGGTGTAAATACTATTGGCAATAAAAACTGTTTACAATCCAATATTTGAATGGCTGACCCAGTTTTTTTTCTTATAGAAAATGTTTTTATTAACTTTTATAGAAGTTTTTATGAATTAAAGTTTAAAAGTACACATGTTATATTTATTTGCCTGATTCTGTTATGGCCATTCAGTAAAAGAAAATCTTTATTTTACCAAAGCTGAAAGCACATTATTATCGATATTAAAGCAAACATAATATGGAATACAATTTCTCCTTTCAAGTTTAAGTTTCCTTCTTTTTGTCAGAGTTTCCTGTACACATTTACTTAGCTGGGTTCGAAATGTTTATGTTATTTGTTAACAATCGGGTTTGATTAATGGCTTACTTCAGGGAACAGAGGGAAAAAAAGTGATTTGCCTACACTTGACACAAGTGTATATACTAGTTTCACATAGCATACTGCCGTCTCCTACACAGACCAATATAAAACTTGATTGTACAGTAGACGTAGCCTTGATTCTCCTTGTGTAAAATTTTCTTCGCCATCAGAATTACAATCAATTTCTAATATTTTTTTGAAATACAGTAAAAATCTTGGGTTTTAGTGAAAAAATCATGCTCCGAATGCATTCTATTCCTTTGTCGGGGTAGGGTATCCTAAAAATACCAGTCAGTGTGGGAACCAATCAAATCACAGAATTTTCAAAACTGAAATAAGGTCAGTGAAAGGAAATCAAATATGATGTCACCTGTAAGCATAAGGATTTCAGTTTTGAGAGGAGGCGGCAGATATAGGTGTTTGCTTTGAAGAGGTGTTGCTGTACATGTCCAAATTTTGATGACTAACAAACATGGGTGTATGAGCTACATTTTTGTGTCAAGTGATTTAAATAAACCAGATAAACCGATGAGATCACTTAACATAATCTGAAAACAAACATTTTGAATATGGTAAATAGTATATTTTATTCTCAAATCCTCTTCAAACAGGTCAAAGGAGGGGTCAGTATATTGAAAAGCTACAGTGAAACCATCACATTACACTTAGTATAAAATGACTCATATTATTATTTTCAAATAATTGATGTACCTATTCTTGTTGCTTCAAAAATGCTTAGACTGGTCTTTCCTTAAAGTGGACAATGAGTGAGAATTGAAGACTAAGACACTTTCCAGGCTAGCCATGCCTTGGTTTTCCATTTTCTTAT
Organism: Owenia fusiformis; assembly: GCA_903813345.2. Lineage (NCBI taxonomy): Eukaryota > Metazoa > Annelida > Polychaeta > Sabellida > Oweniidae > Owenia > Owenia fusiformis. The sequence continues at coordinate 13,095,615 of CAIIXF020000011.1, read as the reverse complement.
TGGACTTTAATTTTATTTATGAGTATACATCTGTTAAATTATCCTGGAATTAACATTGCAAGAAATTAAAATTTATGAGTCATATTTTTGCTATACCTGGTTCGGAGCTAATCAATTTAACATTGCTACATGCTCCATAGAAATGTTTCCTGTTTTGATTTTATAATCGTTACTCATTAATGATGCAGGAGAAGTCCATTGTTTGCAATACAAAGTAGTATTCAGAATGATGACAATGAATTTGAACTCAGTCTTAAAATCCCCACTCCATCTTGGTAAGTTCAGTTTCCTCTGAAAAATTTACGTTCTACATTTTGGTATAGTTCCATCATATCATTTGGTGGGAGAAGATCACTGTTTACTAATTCCTTGATTATACCTCTCTTTTCCACATTAAATAGCATTAAGAATATGACAGTTGTGTATTATATACATGGGAAATTATATCAATTGTGCCCTTCTTTATATAAAAATGAAGTACTATCCTGAGACCCAGAGGCTAAATTTGCAATTAGTACCCTCTGATATGATAAACAATTTCACTTTTAATCTTCAGATCTTAATGATTCCTAAAGGAGTTGTGGCCTTTATTATTTATAGGGGTTTGAATTTCAGCAACTTATGATTGGGTGGTTATATTTTAGCCAACCTATTTTGATTGGGTATGGTTAGATCATGCGATTTAAAAACTCTCATTGAGAGAGTATAGAAACATTTCTTAAAAAGAGTTGAGAGAAAAGGGTAATGTATTCTCCATAATAACTAGATGTATAAGATTGCAAGCAATCTTACGGAGGCCCCGTAGGCTTTTTTGAACATTTAAAGGTCAGCCAAAGGTCAAATCTTAAAAACAATGTCATATATGAACTCCAGGCATCTTGTAGATGATTTTAAAAAAAAGTTTGGTCAATTTGAAGCAATGTGAAATTTGACCTTGAAAAATTTCAACATTAGACCTTTTTCAGTTTTTGAGGTCCAATATCTCAAAACTGGTGCAGAATTTTAATAGCTAATCAATTGTTAATATGTGTAAAACCTTTAGAGGAATATAAATCCTGACTTTAGTTCAAAAATATTGATTTGTAGTCACAAACTTTGAGAAAATTAGAAAACACAGTTTGTGATCTTATTTGATGACCTTGACCTTTGACCTTGAAAATTTAACTTTTTTAGACCTCAGTATATCTTTTCTGATTGAATAAACCTAAATTTGAATCCAGAAAATCAATTTGAAAAATCAACTTTTTTGACCTTTCGAAGGTCACTGAAGGTCAACTAAAGCTCATAGGTCAAAACTAAGGTCAGATTTGAGTTCCTGAGATCTTGTAGATGCTTTTAAAAAAAAAATTGGTCAATTTAGAGCAAGTTGAAATTTGACCTTGAAAAATTTCGAAATTTGACCTTTTTTCAGTTTTTCAGTTCTAATATCTCAAAACTGGAGCAAAATTTTAATAAATAGTCAAGTGCTAATATGTGTAGAACCTTTAGAGGAATATATATTCTGACTTTCAGTAAAAAAATTGATTTGTAGTCTCCAATTTTGAGAAACTTAGAAAACACGGTTTGTGATTTCGTTTGATGACCTTGACCTTTGACCTTGCAAATTTTACTTTTTTAGACCTCAGTGGGTCTTTTGTGAATAAATATACCTAAATTTGAATCCAGAAAATCGAGTTGAAAAATCAACTTTTTTGACCTTTCGGAGGTCACTGAAGGTCAACCAAAGGTCAAAGGTCAAAAGTAAGGTCAGATTTGGAATCCTGAGAACTTGTAGATGAGTTTTAAAAAAACATTTGGTCAATTTGAAGCAAGTTGAAATTTAGTCTTGAAAAGTTTCGAAATGTGACCTTTTTTCAGTTTTTGAGTTCTGATATCTCAAAACTGGTACACAATTTTAATAAATAGTCAATTACTAATACGTGTAGAACCTATAGAGGAATATATATCCTGACTTTCATGAAAAAATATTGATTTGTAGTCTCCAAAACTTAGAAACTTAGAAAACACAGTTTGTGATTTAGTTTGATGACCTTGACCTTTGACCTTGCAAATTTTACTTTTTTAGACCTCAGTGGGTCTTTTGTGATCAAATGTACCTAAATTTGAATCCAGAAAATCAATTTGAAAAATCAACTTTTTTTACCTTTCAAAGGTCACTGAAGGTCAACCAAAGGTCAAAGGTCAAAACTAAGGTCAGATTTGAGTTCCTGAGAACTTGTAGATGATTTTAAAAAAAAATTTGGTCAATTTGAAGCAAGTTGAAAAATGACCAATTTTTACCGTTTTTTGACGTCAATTATCTCAAAAACGGTAAAAAATTAACGCGAGCATATAGTGAGTAATTTGTAGGGAATGCTTATATCTAGTTACATTTTAATTCATCGCAAGAAATAATGAAGTATGAGGACGAAATCTGAGAAACTTAGAAAAAACTTTGATTTGACCTAGATTTTGACCTTTGACCTTGACCTAGATAAAAATTCCTTTCCCGGTAAGTTCAACCTAGGTCCCTAGTAGGTACATATAGTAGATAGTTGAAATCTAGTTAGAAGTAGGAGAAAAAGTGCAGAGAAGAATAAATAATAATAACTAGATGTATAAGATTGCAAGCAATCTTACGGAGGCCCCGTAGCCTTTTTTGAACATTTAAAGGTCAGTCAAAGGTCAAATCTTAAAAACAAGGTCATATATGAACTCCAGGCATCTTGTAGATGATTTTAAAAAAAAGTTTGGTCAATTTGAAGCAATGTGAAATTTTACCTTAAAAAATTTCAACATTAGACCTTTTTCAGTTCTTGAGGTCCAATATCTCAAAACTGGGGCAGAATTTTAATAGCTAATCAATTGTTAATATGTGTAAAACCTTGAGAGGAATATATATCCTGACTTTAGTTCAAAATTATTGATTTGTAGTCACAAACTTTGAGAAACTTAGAAAACACAGTTTGTGATCTTGTTTGATGACCTTGACCTTGAAAATTTTACTTTTTTAGACCTCAGTATATCTTTTCTGATTGAATAAACCTAAATTTGAATCCAGAAAATCAATTTGAAAAATCAACTTTTTTGACATTTCGAAGGTCACTGAAGGTCAAATAAAGGTCATAGGTCAAAACAAAGGTCAGATTTGAGTTTCTGAGATCTTGTAGATGCTTTTTTAAAAAAAAATTGGTCAATTTAGAGCAAGTTGAAATTTGACCTTGAAAAATTTCGAAATTTGACCTTTTTTCAGTTTTTGAGTTCTAATATCTCAAAACTGGAGCAAAATTTTAGTAAATAGTCAATTGCTAATATGTGGAGAACCTTTAGAGGAATATATATTCTGACTTTCAGTAAAAAAAATTGATTTGTAGTCTCCAATTTTGAGAAACTTAGAAAACACATTTTGTGATTTCGTTTGATGACCTTGACCTTTGACCTTGCAAATTTTACTTTTTTAGACCTCAGAAGGTCTTTTGTGAATAAATATACCTAAATTTGAATCCAGAAAATCGATTTGAAAAATCAACTTTTTTTACCTTTCGGAGGTCACTGAAGGTCAACGAAAGGTCAAAGGTCAAAAGTAAGGTCAGATTTGGAATCCTGAGAACTTGAAGATGAGTTTTAAAAAAGAATTTGGTCAATTTGAAGCAAGTTGAAATTTAGACTTGAAAAGTTTTGAAATTTGACCTTTTTTCAGTTTTTGAGTTCTAATATCTCAAAACTGGTACACAATTTTAATAAATAGTCAATTGCTAATATGTGTAGAACCTATAGAGGAATATAAATCCTGACTTTCATGAAAAAATATTGATTTGTAGTCACCAAAACTTAGAAACTTAGAAAACACAGTTTGTGATTTAGTTTGATGACCTTGACCTTTGACCTTGCAAATTTTACTTTTTTAGACCTCAGTGGGTCCTTTGTGATCAAATGTACCTAAATTTGAATCCAGAAAATCAATTTGAAAAATCAACTTTTTTTACCTTTTGAAGGTCACTGAAGGTCAACCAAAGGTCAAAGGTCAAAACTAAGGTCAGATTTGAGTTCCTGAGAATTTGTAGATGATTTTTAAAAAAAAATTTGGTCAATTTGAAGCAAGTTAAAAAATGACCAATTTTTACCGTTTTTTGACGTCAATTATCTCAAAAACGGTAAAAAATTAACGCGGACATATAGTGAGTAATTTGTAGGGAATGCTTATATCTAGTTACATTTTAATTCATCGCAAGAAATAATGAAGTATGAGGACGAAATCTTAGAAACTTAGAAAAAACTTTGATTTGACCTTAATTTTGACCTTTGACCTTGACCTAGATAAAAATTCCTTTCCTGGTAAGTTCAACCTAGGTCCCTAGTAGGTTCATATAGTAGATAGTTGAAATGTACTTAGAAGTAGGAGAAAAAGTACGGAGAAGAATAAATAATAATAATAAAGAATAAATAATATCTATAAAATTAATAGGAGGCCCCCCGTTGGGGCCTCCTAATAAAGAATAAATAATATCTATAAAATCTATAGGAGGCCCCCTGTCTGGGCCTCCTAATAATAATTCTTACAGCCTTCCTTCTTCAAACAAAAGATATTGATCCAAAGGCAAAATAAACACATGGGAATACCATGACTGCTTGTAAAATAAAATCATCATGGTGATCTTGATTTCTAATGCGAAATAACATGGAGTCAAATTTTCAATGAAAAACTGAGGGGCATGGTAAACACCCTAAATTAGAAATTGCCAGAAATAAGTTTTAGAGAGAAATTGAGTGGAATATATAACCATGATAAACATTGAGAAAAGAATCGCAGTACGGTATTCACATTTACGAATTCGAGGTCAGGTTATCCCAGACAAATTGCTATGTCATAAAGAACCTTTGCAATAAATGAAAGAACATAAGTTGAAAAACCACAAAGTATGATAAACTATGATAGAACAAGAAGGAGTGCAAAAATGAGGTCGCTGCTTCAATGCTCAAACGAGTCTAAATGGTTGTATTTGCATGTCAACTTCACTCAATATATTGAAGTATATCTATTGAAGGGCATAGTATCGATTTGCACATTCAACCAACACAAAAACCATTTGATATGTAACAAACTGACAGGACAGTGAAGCCTTGAATCAAAATCACCATTAGAAAAATCAGTATTTTTGCTGCAGGCATACAGGATTGATTGATGGATGGGTTGGGGTCGTTGGATGAATGATGATAACTTTAATACAGAAGATAATCATATAATTTGTTAATTTCCTCTGTCTTATTTTCTGTCACTTTCAGTTCTTTGTTGCTTTTGTTGGATGTGTTCCTTTTATCCAAGATGTGTTTGTTTGTTCCAGTTTCACCTTAAACTGTCCAGTTTCACCTTGATTGTTTGGGTTCCACTTTGATTGTTCTTATTTCCCCTTAGTTGTACCAATATTTGATTGTTCCTGTTTCATCTTGTTTCTCCAGTGTAGATTGTTCTTTCCAATCAAATCCCTGCAAGTACATACACCAAACAAATAAGCACACAACATTGATATAATCCAATAGAAGGCGTTGTGCATCCCCCTCCCCCAGTGATTGTATTTCAAATCAAATGTTTGCTTATTAATCTGCCAGTAAAACAATTATTACCTTGAATAACCCCTTGAGCAAATATGAAATATCAGATTTGTCCAAATACTAGCAAATAGCAAGTGTCCACTTTTATTTATTAAGAAATTAAATACACCCCCTTCATAAGTTTGATGACTGGAAGTTACCATTGGAAAGCATGTTTTAGCCTGTTAATGTCTGACTTCAGTTTGTTCCTCAATTACAATTGGTCAGAAAATGATGAATCTGATTAATTCGTTCAAAATGCTTTAAACATGAACAGGTTTTAGTATCGGTCTAAAAGAGGATTTCAGATTTCCAAACTTTTGAAGGAGAGTGTAGCATACTCTGTGACAAGATAAGGTTATCTGATATATCAGACATTTCCATAAAAGTAATATCATTTTACATTTGTATGTACAGTATGGTGCTTCCAATAGTCATATTATAAGCATATATTATATATATTCGTATTATTTATACTATATGACTCGAGGGTAATGTTATGGGAGGTTTTGGATATGGGGTATATCCTGAGGAAAATATAGATATCTTACAAAGAGCTGGGAGGGTCCAAGCAGGGGCTTTCAATAGAGGGATATACCCCATATCCAAAGCAGCTATATAGACTTGTTGCCTCAGCATAAGAATAGCATGAAATGATTTTTGATCGCAAAAAATAAATCTTTCAATCGGTATTCTGAGGAGGGATTAGAAAATTGATCTTACAAAAATAAATTCATTTTCTTAAAAGCAATTCCTAGAAAACTACTAATCAGACAATCTCAAGTATATTTAGTCTAATCCATATTTCAACTAAAATGACCAACAAAGGAGGTTAATCTGGTTAAATATAAATGTGTGCCTTAGTTAAGCGACAATACCATCCATTTTAATAAACCTACAGAATTGGTTTCCTTTCAAATCAAGTTAGTTTCTCTTCAACTTGACATATTAAACAGGAAACAAGATGAGATGGGAATTGTTCATCTGAGAGATCACTGTTGTTTAATCCACCCACAGCCTCTGCTTTCTCTAGAAGGGAACACTCTCATAAGCATTAAAGTAGATAAAGAGGGACAACAGAATGAGAGATCATGATTTTACAAAAACAGAAGATATGATTAGAATCAGAATAAAAATTCTTGTTTTTTCCATTTTGTCAAATATCTGACAATTTTCAGTTATAGTACTAATTATAAAGTGTCACGGCTGAGTACATGAAGATGAAGCTTTCTCTTAAATAAGCAAAATCAATTTTTGGGAAAGGGTACATTATAATCATCATTATTATAATCATTTAGTTCGTTTAGTCCCCCAAAAATAAATGAGCTCCCGAATTTCTGCAGCATGTAACTCTATGCACATCTTATCAAATGCACCTCCATTTTGATTCTATTCTTTTTTTCAAGCCATTATGAATGCAAGATCACTGTAACATTTTCCACCAGCTTTTCCAGCAGCTAAAGTCATTATATAATGTTACATGAGTCACGTGAGAGTCTATGGTGATTTCTGTTCCAGATAATTCTACCCTGGCTCCTCATTGAATAACAATACTACCCTCTGAGAATTACAGATTACTACATAGTTTTGATGCTGATGAAGATCTCGATAATCTCAAATGGATTGTTAGCAGCTTTAGTTCTATGGAAGATTATCATCATTATCAAGGAAGGGGGAGGGGGGGGTGTTCACAGTCTTGAAACAAGACTATGTTGGCTTTTATTTTCTGAAATCTTCTGGTTGGATATATTCAAGTTAATTTAAGAGTAGACAATGCATGGACAATCTCTTAACGAAAATTCCTGGTCAAAGCAACCTCATATATTTTATCAAACAAGTCATGCCTTCAACCTCAATCTTGACTTGAATACATTCTGATAACAGGAACTGTATTGTAGCTCAGTGAAGTAGATCTAAAAGAGTCCTGGAGAATAACCGAATAATTGTTTTCTTTATCTGTTTTGAATAGTTTTATTTGTATAGAATGAAGTTCCCTGTTGCCAAACACTGTAATTGAATAATTATGACATAAATGTTTACTTTTGAAAAATATATTAAGTTATAAAGATTAGATCACTTCTTCATAATAGCAGTAAGATCACTTTTATAGGAGATGAGATTATTTCTTCATAAAGATTAATTACTTTCTGCATATAATGAAATCTTTTCTACACGCCAAATAAGATCACTTTTATTCAAAAATTACATCACATTTTTTATTGAGATCAGATCATTTTTACATGCAAAAATAGATCACTTCTACTGATGTGTTAAAGATTAGATCAGTTCTACATATGCAATACTAATGTAGAGATGATCTAGAAGGATTGCAATTTTATGCAGAATGGCCCTTGATGTAGCAAACTTATATTATATATGAGTATTCAATTGATCATGAGTATCGTTATATATTACCATTGATCGAGTATCATATATCATGAGTACCATTATAAATGAGTATCATGCATCATGAGTATCATGCATCATGAGTACCATTATAAATGAGTATCATGCATCATGAGTACCACTATAAATGAGTATGCATCATGAGTATCATGCATCATGAGTACCATTATAAATGAGCATCATGCATCATGAGTACCATTATACATGAGTATCATTCATCATGAGTATCATTTATCATGCCGGAGTACCATTTATTTAACAATACTAACAGGATTCAGGGTGTATCTGGCATGACAGCCTTATGAAGGAATTGAATTTTCAAAATTTTCAGGTCTATTTTAGGAAAACACATTTTTGTTTTTGTTATACAGCCCTTTCATTGTTATGAGACTTAATTATGGAAGCCCAATTAATTAGGCAGAAGTTTGGCAGATATCATGTGATTTATCATGAAAACAACCATAAAATGGGTGTATGTGCAAGCGTCACAGGTGGTCAATTGTGCAAATTCACCCTGTTTACTTCAGGCTGTTAAAACTCCAAGAATGAGGTCAAAGACATAAAATAAAATACCCCTTTGTCAGATTTGAAAGACCCTCATTTTACCATTACCCAGATCTACACCTGAGTTCTGTAACTCAGTATTACAATGTGATGTACTCTCCGAGAAGTTCCCAAATGGGGTGATTGTACGAATATGTGAACATTTGGCCCAATGTTATCTGAACGGCCTATGTGTTTTCTTGGGGCTATAAGCAAATAGATACCGCTATCTGTAGATAACATGTAAAACCCATCAAGGAGCAAATCATATGATAAGTACAGGAGGTGCAAGTTGATATAATAAATTGGTACAATCATAATAAATGGCAGAACAGCTGTTTATTCTGTTTCTAATATAGTAGTATGAAATACTAAATCATCATGTTGGCCAAATAGCTAGAGTTATTTTAACAAATATAAGTTCTCCTTAAAACATCACACACCAACCAATGTAATGTAAACCCCTCCATCACCAAAAATCAACATTTGTAAGACTCATATAAATATTTGGGTCACCACAAATCGAGGCAATTTTTGAAGCATTGCAGAAAACTGCCCCTGTGAGTTTTAAGCATAGTGTTTTTTGAAACTTTTTAGAAAATTGCCTTTGTGAGTTATAAGCAAAAAAAGGTTTCATAGAGAATTGGACATATAATGATACAATGATGATTTTGAGGTGGAATGATTTTGTAAATGTATAGTGCAAAATAATGATTTATTATATAGGTTAGAAGTCAGACAGGTGGAAAGGTGCATTTCTCCTATAAAAATAATATTATATGTACATGTATGTATTCTGTATACTTTAGGCGACTGTATCAAAATACCAGTTTTTCCACAAAGTAATGCCACCTTTGTTTGTCTGTAAAAACATTGAATACATTTCAATGTCTAGGACTGTTTTAATGAAAAGGAGAGAGGCCTTGTTTTTTTGTTTTTGTTAAAATACTTTTGTGGGAATAAACAGTGATATTTTGATACAGTTCCGTATCATATTGTACATTTATTTATGCTTAAAGTGCAATTTGCACAATTTCCATTTTACATATAAATACCATTCAACCTCTATTTTTGTCCATACCATAATTTTTAAATAAAATGGTAATGGTAAAAAAACATAAACTGTTCTGTTGTTTATTAATTGTTGTTTTTAGAAATTACTGTTGTACATGTGAACTTTCAAGATGTAGTAGAAGATGAAATTCAGTAAAACCTGTATATATTGAACATTTTAGGTGTTAACCTACAGAGAGGGTAATTTATACAGTCAGTATCTGTATGTGTAGAGAATTAGGATGTCTACTAGAGACATGTTCACTAGAGAGGGGTGTTCATTAAACAGGTTTTACTGTATACATCTTGTTTCCCAGCACTGAAATGAGCTTGCAAAATGTCACCACCTACCATTTGTTACAGACACTGACTGCTGAACACCAAATACCAACTGCAGAACGCCATCCACAAAAAAGTTGGAGACTGTAACATTTAATAATATGCCACCACTGGTGGTGACATAAAAATGATCTAGAACATGGAAAAGTTTGCAAAATTTCTCAAAACAAGTGAAAACACACATAGAAAACCACCTGTTGCCCATGGCCTGCTGCAAATGAGACCCCTGGATATATGGACATTATTATGCACAGCCTCAATAAGTCTAAACATAATTCAAAACTCTCAATTCATTTAATATATCATAAACTGGATTTATCCAATACTTAGTAGTGTAATTGGTAGATAACATGTGGGAATATAATTGATATTTGAAGTGAGTGGGTGATATATATACATGTATCTCCCGCTGAGGTTAGCCGGAGATATATATATAACACTCACTCATCAGCAATTCCTGGAAATTTCGTTTGGTGCTATTTTCACATACTGCTAAATGTTAAAAACTGTTCAGTTTTTTCAAAAACAATAATGTTAAGAACTTTAAATTGATATAAAATATTCATGTTTTGATTTTAATTATCATTATTGTAATTATTACACGAGGGTTCCATGACATTTAATTCATACTTAATCATTATACTAAGTACGTAGGATAAATCAGTTATCAAATGCTCGATTTTTGATACAGTTCATATCCCTCGGTAAATACAGTCCCTGAGGTAGATATATATTGTATTACTCTCAGATACATCCTGTATCAAAAACCTCCATTAGATAAACCTCTATGTATTATCTTGAGGTACAACTCGAGACATTTGTTCATCCTTTTATTTTGACAACATACAATAGGCAAATGTAATCTTGCATCACTCTCTCCTACTTTCCTACATTTTCAAATGTCAACTAATTAGCCATATTTTTTGTGGCTGACTGTAGTCATGTTAGCATTTTATATATACTTCCTACGTGTGACCACAACAGACTGAAACCACAAGAGCCAGACAAACATCACTCAAACCAGCTTTATATTTTCTATTTGCCTTCTAAACAAAATCAATACACACTAGCATGTCTCTGTTTTGAAAAAAAGTAGCTCAATTACCTTGAATTCCTTTGATGTACCGAATTGAGGGATGGATTTCCTGAAACAACCTTGACAAAAAACTCTTAAATCTGTTGTTGCAGCATTGGAAATAGTGAGCTAACATGGCATTAACATGCAAAATGTCACCACCAACCATTTGTTACAAACAACAAACCCTAAACACCAACCATCGAACACTATTCACAAAAGGTTGGTGACTATGACATTATGTGTCACCACTTTCTGATGGTGACATAAAAACAATCATGACACAATTAAATTAACAATCTATTCTTCCAATGGAATTCCAAAATATTATGCAATAGATGCAAGTGGGTGGGGGCAATCTCATGCCACTAACTCATTATTAGCGTTCGGTAAGTATTGAGCGTTATGAGAGAAATGAAGCAGTCTGTTTCTTATTACAATTTCTCACTTGGGAAGATATATGTGCTTTCAATCACGTAGTTTGTGAATTAATAATGACAGGATGACATGTTAACTAAAATATCTAACAATAATTTCAACCAGTTAATAAACATGGGTAAAAGTACATATTAGTCCAACTGCCTTAAAATTATACAGGAATAGTTGTTTTCAACATTTTTTGACTGTGACAGTGCAAACAAATTCCCATTACTCGGAGGAGTAAACTTAGTTTACTCCTCCGAGTAATGGGAATTACTGAATAAATGAAATGGGGATAATCCCCATTTCATTTCCATTTTGTCTTGCCTTGGTCTTTTAAATGTTGCCCTCTGTGTTTTATTTATGATATTTTTGAACAATCTTTCTAAATTCCTATTGGGAATTCATTCTGAAACTCATCACATCTTTCTGATTTGCAATACAAGCAACATGATCTTAAGACGAAGAAGGAATGAGACGACATATGACTTATCATAAGAATCTGAATTCAGAAAGCATGAAGCGCAACATACAAAAATGCACAAAACACTGCGATTGGTTAAACACAGGTCACATGACAAAAACTATGCAGTGATACATCCCTAGAATGCTTACTGTTTATTGGCAGATATAAAAACTTCGCTTTGAAGTATGAACACCTGCACTTTGTTTTTCCTCTTAATATTTTGTTCTATTTTCAGGGAAAACCTAGCTGTGTCAACAGCAATATTCTCTAGGCAATGAGGAAAAATGAATGGATAAAATATACTTGTACCATTCAAAATCACCATTACACCAGAGATATAAAGGGTATTTTAAGGGTATACATATCTTAAATGACTGTCACATTAGCCATATGGACTCACCGTTGGCCACAATGGCTGTGATGGGAGAAATTGCTGCTAAAATATTTGTTTTGCCCACTGTGTATCCATCCCGATCCCCTCCATCTGCCCCAAAGTATTCACACGGTGGCGAATGGTGAGCCCACATGGCCTATGTGTGACAGCTCCATAATGAGGTGTCCTTTGTGAGACTATCAGATATCACTGACTCATTTGCCTTTATATTATGATATAGATTATAACAAATGTTACTAGAAACAAGTTGGTTAACATAATCATATGTAACTCAGTCAGATATTGATTTTGTTATTGTCAAGGACATATAAGGCGAGATATTTCTGCATGCTTTATTCAGCCAGAATATCATAAAAGTAAAGCCTGATTAAGTCGGATAAATGCGGATATGACGATTTATAAGATTAGAATGACCAAAGAAGAGAAAGAAAAGAAGAGAACGTTATCAACATATCTCATCCTTTATGTGCATAAGGTTTGCGCAATTACTTCAATCATATTCCTCAAATCCTCTATATGGAATGCATATGTGGCAATTTGGTTTTCTCCTCAGATTTCTTCTTTAAATTTATCTTGTCCTTGCAATCTTGTTTTTAATGATATTTTAGGAAATTTGCATGTATATTTAATAATTCATTTACAATTTCTTCTTTTTGATGATCGACATATTTGAATTCTGTGCAGGCTTTTCATGTAGAAGAACTTTAAGTTTTCAGGATTGACACAATACTAAACAATGCATGCAAAATGTCACCACATGGCATTTGTTACAAATGCCAAATGCTGACTGCTGCTGCTGAAGTTGGTATGCTTTTTTCTCATCATTTTGTGTTATTTTTAATTCAAGTGAACAGCAATTAAATTGACAGATTTCATTGTCAATTAATAAACATACAACATGAATTCGCAATTATCTATAAAATAATCAGTCGGAATATTTTTAAATGCCCTTATTGGAATCATTTTACTTTTCAAAAATATTTCAGAACAGAAAACACCGACTACATGTACCTACTGCATTTACCAGACACAGGTGAGGGTAGAGTTGCCAAACTCAAGCATAAAATTATATGTCCCCAAAATATATAATCAGGCAGGCACAAACCTGTACACTGCAAGTATCAGTATCATATATGCAAGGGTGTTTGACTAAGATAAAGCACTAAATACAATTGACAAAATATTGATTTAGAAAATGTTTATTTAAAACAGACTGATAAGACATTAAAGAGATGATTGTTTCCTTTGTATGATATTAATGAAATATTGATATTGTATAGTATGTGTATAGTTCAGAACATATATGTTCATTTCAGTTTACCCATTTCAATTATTAGATTTCACTTCTTAAACTCTATCTCTCATAATGATGTACTACCCCCGGAGTACTACCCTGGGGCCTGAGAGTAAATTCAGTTGTATACTACACTGTACACTATTCGGTTGAGGCCCCAAATGACAATAACAACAGTATGCATTTCCACTGAAAAATTAATGTTAAACTATGTTTTATTTCTATGATATAATATCACTTTACTTGATTAATTGAAGGTCTCTGTCTTCTTATTGTTATTCATAGTGGTAGGCTTGGATTTAAGCCCAACATAAGGCATTTAAGACTTAACAACTGCCGAGTTGCTCAATTAAGGAGTCAGATCAAAACGCTTTTCACAATAGGAATTTCTATAGGGGAGGCATAAGTCTAAATGAAGATGGGGGGTCCAATAACTTATTATTTTACTTTGGTGAGAAAACATTGGATCTTTCACTTGATATCCTGACTGACAGTGAGTGAAGCACTTACAATTAAAACTAAGAAATGAGCTCATAAAGAAGAAATGAGCTTATAAATGAAAAATGAGCTCATAACTTAAAGCTGTAAAATGGGCTCATAATTAAAATCTGAGAAATGAGCTCATAAATCAGAAACAAGCTCATAACTTAAAGCTTAGAACTGATCTCATGATTTAAAGCTGAGAATTGGGCTCATAAATGAGAAATGAGCTATATATCCTGACAGAGAGTGAAGCTCTTACACTTAAAACTAAGAAATGAGCTCATAAAGAAGAAATTAGCTTATAAATGAAAAATGAGCTCAAAACTTAAAGCTGAAAATGGGTTAATGATTAAAATCTGAGAAATGAGCTCATAAATGAGAAATGAGCTCATAACTTTTAGGTGAGAAATGAGGTCACAATGGAGAATGAAAGTGAAGGGAAAAAGGAGTCAGAGAAAATACATAGGGGGTAAGACATTAGCAAGGATCAAATGATATTATAATTGACACTTGTTGTTCAGTGGTTATAAACAAACATATCATATCAGTAAATCAAAACCACATGATTTAAAGCACTTTACAAAGTACAATCTATACCATATTTTTAAAACACTACACTTTGAGTCAATGACTCAGTCTACCATACTATACCATCATATCATACCAGACCATACCATACCATGCCATATAATACCATATCATACCAAACCATACCATACCATACCACAAACACCACACCATATCAATCATACCATACCTACATACCATAACATATCATAATAGACCATATCATACCATAAGAGACAATACCATATCATAATAGACCATAGCATATCATAACAGACCATACCATGTCATAACAGACAATACCATACCATAACAGACCATACCATGTTGTCTTAACAGACAATACCATACCATAACAGACCATACCATGTTGTCATAACAGACAATACCATACCATAACAGACCATACCATGTTGTAATAACAGACAATACCATACCATAACAGACCATACCATGTTGTCATAACAGACCATACCATGTTGTCATAACAGACCATACCATGTTGTCATAACAGACAATACCATACCATAACAGACCATACCATGTTGTAATAACAGACCATACCATGTTGTCATAACAGACAATACCATATCATAACTGACCATGCCATACCATAACAGACCATACCATATCATAACAGACCATACCATATCATAACAGACCATGCCATACTATCATGCAATAACAGACAATACCAAACAAGGCAATAATTGCAAGTTATCAACAATAATTGCAAGTTATCAATTATAACTGCAAGTTATCAACAATATAAGTCTAAGACATTTTGTGTACTAAAACTTTAATCCTCCTTCTTGACAGTTGCTTCTTAACCTGTTTATAAGTTTACAAAAATCTTCACAGGAGGATGGTTCAAGAACAACATGACATATGCTAAGTATACATGTATATATCTCTTTATGCATCAGTCAGACTCTGAGTTACAAAGGGTTCTTGTTATGTTTACAGTATAATGAATGACACCATCCTATTTTGAATCAGTCTTGTACATTGCTTCCAGAAAACATGGTTATTTTCAGCATTTGATGAGATACAAAGTGTATGTATCAACAGTATTTCAGTTTACAGCAGTAGCAGTCAACAGTTAAAATTGTTAACCTTTGTTAAAAGCAACAACAGTCAACAGTATTTCACAAGCAATTAACTGTAGCAATCAATAGTTAAAATCGAACACCAAACAACACTCAACTGTATTTTACTAGCAGTCAACAATCAAAATTGTTGACGTTTGAATGACTTATCAAAATTGACAAGACAGATAAACTCACTGGCATGTAGCGGCCCTGATATCGATAAATTCTACACGCAATATAACCCGATTTTAGATGCTTGGTTAAAACTTTACACGAAAAAGCCTCGATATCCGGGCATTTACTCTTACACTGAACTGAAAATAGCATCGTCTAAACGTGTATGTCTTGGCTTCCGGGTAAGTTTATCAACATTTATACTCAATTGAAAGAGCAGTCGTGCTTATATCGTGTACCAGTTTGATTGTTTTATATGTGTGTGTATTTATAATATGATAGCCTAGTAATACCGTGTCGTTAGAACAAGTGCTAGATATCGAACTGATGACCTGAAATTAGATTATTGGACTGATCGCGCATCTGATATTAGATGATTAATTTGCATTGAATCTGATATTAGCTTGCAACCCAATACCACAGTAAATACCATGACTTTACATTAGAATGATAACACGGCCTCATATTCTAATTTATTATACGTCCATTGCAGGCCAAAAATGTTTCAATGTGGATATTGTAATGCAAACGAGAATACATTCGATTCGTATATATTGATCATACATCAATTGAACATGGAGATTTTCCTGTACACTTTTCCCAAATATGTGGAATAGACTAGATGCGAGTAGAAATTATCTTGATTTATCCTATGCCAAGTAGGGTTTTAGGGAGATAAGTTGGTAAGATATATCCCGTATCCTGATTTTGAGGTTTCCATATCAAGAACCTCCATATCTCCCGTCATATCTCCCGCTTCGGTGCATATCTTCCCGCTTCGGGGCGTATCTTCCCGCTTCCAAAAAAAGTGGAAATGCAATAAAATGACTTTGCATATGAATGATTTGTTTATTTTTTACACCTTGTACTACTGAAAACTCTACTTGGTATAGGATAAAGCAGTTATGTACGGTCGGTTTGGATATTGAGTTCATCCCTCGTGAGATATGCACATCTACTTTCTGTCCCTACGGTCCCTCAGGTAGACGCTTGCATGTTTGTTCATAATTTGTAACGTTCGCGGAATGACTGTAAACGGCAATGGAGAAAACACAGACAATCAGGGTCTGTTTGATAGTTAAAAAAGGGGAAAGAGCATCCACTTAATCAATAAAAAATTCGAGAAAATAAATATGGGAATATTTGAGAGAACATGAAAATCCGCCCACGGCCAAGAAAACAAAACTGGACATGAATATTCTAAAATGTTTCCACGATTTAACAATGTGAACCAGATGACCAAGATTGGTATGGGATAAACATATTATCCTATAGTCGCGGTTCAGGATATTGGGATTATCCCTTGGCCAATATATAGGGGTTATGCAATTGGAGGTTTTGGATACAGGGAATGTCCCGAGGGATATACGATATATCTTCCCGAGGGACCGAAGGGACCAAGGGAAGATGAATTATATATCCCTCGGGATATTCCCTGTATCCAAAACCTCCAAGTGCATAACTGTTGTATATAGTTTAGCATGATATGTACTTCTTTCTGTAACTGGAATACGATTCTAATATACAAGCAGCACATACGTATTCCCGGGGAACCATAAATATTTTGTGTAGGGTGTGGACATTTTTCTTTTCATTTCTCTAAAATCAGATTATTCTCATAAAATTCATACAAAGTTGGGCCTAAGCCTCTATTTTCGTATTCTGCATGTTAAGATATTTATATTTTTAAAATAAACAAGGTTCGATACGCAACACTGAATAGACTGCAGTCATAGCTTAGTTGTAAAGAAAACAAAAGAAGTTGGGACGTGGTCATGCTTGAATACGATTTTAAATATATCGCCCTTTACATTTGTTGAAATCGGCCTGTATTAATTTCAACAGGTGATCGGTGTACAAGGGCATATATTTGAGTTATTGGTTTAACGATAAGTATGACCTATGAGTGGGTAATGTTTTACAAATGCATGAAACAAATACTCCAATGGCCTAATCTCAATTTTCCTGCATAAACTATTACATTGAAATGATAGTCATTTGCTCTCTAACTTCCGCACCGCATACGTAACTTCGTAACAATTCAATAAGCCAAGACAGGACCGCTATAATCGCTACATGCCAGTGTAAACTGATACTAACAAATATTGAAAACTTTGTATTAGCAATTCTTTACACATTGCTAACTGTCTGCAACATGTCTGTTTGAATAATATGAGGTAAACTTACTTTCATCCCCTTCCTTTTCAACTTATGGCAGGTCAAGACAACAATACAAGGGGTGAATCATAAGTTTATGATGAGGGGGAGGGAGACATTTCTTTATACCTCAAACCAGAATTTTTTTTTTAAAAAACTTCTCCCGCAGTAGTTTCTGCAACATTCACAAAAATTTGGGAAGTCAAGAATTTGTAAAATTACCATGACCAAGTGACCCAGAGAAAATTGTAGTAACCCCCTCACCAATGATAAGTGAAATTCATAGTGGTAACCCTGTTATGTCTTACGTTAAAATGGAAAACATATATTTAAAACTTTACGTTTCAAGTTTCTGTTTCAAGTCGCACACACATCCTTACCAATTAAGATATCTGCACTTTATATGCAGTTACAGATAATCTTATGTAAAATCAACAAATTTCATACCATGCGAAGTATCAAATTCATAATTTTGATTGAACTGTATAGGGATGCAGTCAAAGCCAAATATGACATGCTAAAATCTTAAATCATATATGAAAAGGAAAGAAATCAGCGAATCAGAAATATTCAAACTTTTCCAGAATGGTGGAAAATCGGGCACTTCATTCAAATTGCATGAAATCACCAAAACCAGGTTGTACAGGGTGGTCCAAAAAAAAGTGAACCCCTGCAACTGGCCATATTTCCCTTATTACTTGCAGGAATTCCTTTTTATTTTCACATGTTGTAGAGGAAGGTTTAAAATTTATGTTGGTACCATACATTTTTCTTAGTCTTGAAATTTGCAGAAATTATAAGCCCTAACCAAACATTACTGAAAATGGACAAATTGTGATTTTCAATATCCGCGATTCTTCAACCCTTTAACACCTTTCCCCTGAGAATTTTTTAAGCTGCAGTCTTAAAGAACTAATATTTTCTGACTTTGTTCAATTTTAAATCCTGCGCATTATGGCTTAAAACTAGCATCCTACATTTGTTAGTTGCAAAGTTATTGTGATCCAAAGAGATGTGCTAAGCTTCCACAGACGAAAACATTTTCCAGTGAAATCATGAGCATACCCCTATATGATCTTGAAATGTCAATATCTTCATAAATCATGGACCAATTCTAATGTTATATGGCTCAAAACATTGAATATTGGATTTTCTTTTGATTTTTTAAAGATATTTGATGAAGGGCTTCAGATTCCTGGTCACAGGGGGCAACTTCCTTCCATAAGAGGCCCCCCTCTAACTGTTGGTGTAGGTAACATACCCCTGAACTGTTGAACAGTTAAAAATGCTTCAAAATGATCAATGAAAGTGTGAAATGTGTTTTCTGCTTGAATAGTGTCCCCTTTGTCATATGGTAGGGTTTTAAACTTGTATCTCTAACTGAAAGCTGTTTAAGATCATCCAATGTGTTTCAACAATTTCCGTGAATCACATTTGTAAATTTTTGTACAATATCTAATTTCCAGGCATGTTTGTTAAACGCTTGTAATTTCTTCAAAATTTAAGACTGAGAATAAATTATGGCATCAACCAAAATTTTAGACCTTTCTCTACAACATGTGATAATATGAGCCAATTCATGCATGTATTAAGAAAAATTTTAGCCTGTTGCAGGGGTTCACTTTTTTTGGATCACCCTGTACTTTATTCCCAGGTAACCATCTGGGTGGACGGAGCTGGCATATAATCCCTCATCTGTGTTTGATTGTTTTTTCACTGTGATCATATTTTCACCATATGCATGCCCCAATTTTTTGAGAAAAATGCTCAAATTACACACAGTTTTCACATGTCAATCATACCCCCAAGTACTATGAGTTTGTATATACCATAGCATTTTCAGTTCAGTAATCTAGAAACAAACTCTTGAGAGCCCCCCCTCCCTCCTACTACACATCTCCCCATAAGTGAGAAAGTGTGTAGTCAAGTAGTGGGGGGGGGGTCACAGGGGCTTGTAACTAGACTAAATATTCAGCTTAGTGCCTTGTTTGTGATAATCAACAGCTTATGTAATTTTGCATCTGATCTTTCCAATGATGTATAACTCTTATAATCAACAGCTTATGTAATTTTGCATCTGATCTTTCCAATGATGTATAACTCTTATGTCTGAGTTAATTAATTGGTTTATCTTATTTAACCTTTACCATGCTGCCTTATTTCAGCAAATATATCCCACGCAACTGGCTTCTTTTTCAAAGAGTGCAAAAAATGATATGGCTGGACTAAATAATTAATATCTCAATAACTACTGAATGAATCTGGATAAAATTTTCACAAAGGGAAGATACAGTGGCCTGGCTCATGAAAAAATGTTCTTATGAATATTTTTCGTACAATAACATGACTGGGCATAAATATACCATGAATACTCCTCCGAAATCCGCCGCTCCGCCCCTTCGTCTGGTCAGAATTCAAATCTGAATTTGCAGCGATCGAATGTTCAATTTTTCAATTCAGAAAATATTCTAGTTTCTATTTTCGATGACCATTATCGGCTTCCAAGAGCCTAAAGAGCTCGAAATCGTAGTCCATTTCCTCCACATTTTCGTTGTGATCGTATTTGTCCGCCATTTTGTACGATTTGTTCACTTAAAACGACTAAAACACTGTTTAAATTGTTGAATTGAGAATTATTTTTTGAAATATCGCCATTTTTAGGTCAACAGGAAGTCGCCGGCAGTTGTGAGAGACATTTTAGCACGCTAAAGGTTAAAGGGAACCAACTGGGAGGAAGAAATACCCTGAGACCAAATCACTATAATTATTTAGCAATAATCACTGATAATAATTACATGAAATCAAAATCTTGAAAAGGATCAAAAAAGAGAAAAGAGCTGGTTTGCATGTAATTTCTCATCCATGTCAGATTGTTGTTTTTTCAGCACAGACCACATTTCCATCATATATCTAGATCTGACTAGTGATTCTGAAGTAAACCATCCATGGAACCCTAGACTAGTTAGAACACATAAAACACAAGAATATGTAACAACAAAATGCCAATGAAGTCTTAAAATGAATATCAGAGCCTACTACACCAAGGCTCCTTTCAAACTATTGGAAGCATCAAGTCTTTATTTTTACTTCTAAATGGAAAAATGCAATCAGGAAAATAAGTAAATATACAGTTTTAACACTCAAAATGTCTCAGCCATAATTCCTGGGTTTGAAATTCTTTTTTGAAGATGTGAACTTTATGTGAAACTATTATAAGGGTATAAGAGATATTTCAACCATATACCACCTAGATGTTAATCTAAGACTGAGGAAAACCATTCTCTCAACCCTGGAACATAAAAAACACAATTGTCTGAAGAATGTCTATATTTTGGTAAACAGCAATTATAAATATTCTACCAGGGAAAAATGCCAGCGAAATCTTTTTCTTCCTAAGTGAGAAAATATATCTAGAGTTTCTCTTAACTCACTGAAGACATTATGAAAAACAAAGAATTGAAATAATAAGCAAGGGTACACCTTATATGGCTTTCCAATGGTACAGAAAACACTGCTGGCATTAAGAATGATGGAAATAAAGCAGAATACATCTGTATTTATAATGTTTGGATAACAGCACAGACAGTCATGTAAATAACATGCCAATATACCAGTCTATGGATGATGGGAATCGGAGGCTAATATTGTATGTAATCATATTATATTTACATTCCGATAAATATATCTCTTCATTTGTATACTCATAGTTTATTTTTCTAAGGCATACATATTGTACAAATATGTGCCCTGATACAGTATACAGTGAATCATTTTGAATGCTGTGGACCCCACGCGTATCTTCTCTATCTACAGGGTGAGCCAAAAAGGTTACCCAAACAACTGTTAATAATGCAGTCATTCAGAATGGGTTTAAGATCATATTTTGCTGATTAAACCTTGTTCAATGTTCTTCCATTCTACAGAATGTCATCTGTCTGATCCAAATGGTCCAAATGATTTTATGATTATTTTACATTAACATGCTCAAATTGCTGATCTCATCTTGAACACTTGAACACATCGGTGAAGTCATTCTGACGACAACCTCACAGATATCTTGTGTGTGTAATGGTTCTCATCTTCCTTCTAAGCTCTTGTTTCAAATCTCTGATGTGTCTAAGGTTGTTAGTATAGACAATAGGGAATATAAGCTTGCATATAAAATCGAAACGTCAATCTATACATATGACCAATCGGCCATACAAATGCATCGCTTGAACATTTTCCATTCGCGTTTAGGTTGTGAAAAACATTGCAAGCGTAAACTCCCTATTATCTTTGAAATAAATCAAAATATGTTCAGGTTACCTTTTTGGCTCACCCTGGACTTTACCTAGAAAGGAGGGGGGGGGCTCAAGCAAGACTCAAGTGAAAACTACTGAAGTTGACCAGAAGTGTTCACATTGAGAAGTGTTCCTGTAATCTTGCATCAAGGCCCTGAATTCCCTCTATTTCCCCCTCTAATCCTTGTCAATGAAATAAAAATTAGGATGACATGGGGGAGACTAGATGCACAACTAATGTTAACCCTACATAGGTGCTCATACACATATAATTAGTCCTAATATACTCAACCTAAATCATGGGAAAAATCAATTACCCCGATGAGCTGCGCGCACACGCATAAATGTGATATATCCAATATTATTACTATAGCCTAATAAGCGCAGTGGCCTGCAGAGGGCGCTATCACAAACATGTACTGCACGAACCAATTAATTCCCGGGTATTGTAACGCCCTTGCCTAAATTCTTCAAAATTACAATTCTGAGACTCACACACTTCCTGCTTTGCAACTAGCGCAAGCTCTGATCTAATCAAAATATTAACACAGGTACAGTATACCTCTGTACCTACAGCCGCAAAATATAATTTTGCCTAGCTTATATTATCTGTCGCCAATATTAGATTTTAGCTATATATGGAAATATCATACAAGGTGTGTAATTTTAATTTATATACATAAGCGATCGATCACTTTTTGTTATTTATTCATGCATAAATCAATAAGGCTGGGACTACTAAACAAATGTTTAACATATTCAACTTTACATTTATAATAATTGTACATTAGGTTCCAGAAATAAAGTGTGATTTTTATATGCTTATTTTAAATACTCTATGCGCAGAGTCTAGTTATAAAATACCCTCTGCCTAGTATAGACTACTGTATATTACAGTTTAGCAGCCCCACCCCAAGGATTGGTGCCTGTGACAGCCTGGGTAATAAATCATTTCAAATCTACCATGCTGACCCTTTCTCAACCAATCAGTGAAGTGGAAGAAACACGTGCTAAATACATGGCCATTAACTATGCGGGGATGTCTTCTGTATTTCGACGACGGACTCTAATTGGCTCAGTAAGATCAGAGATTTATTGTAAACTGAAAGAGTGAAGACGAAGCGCTCTTTTAAGAAGTGAAGTCGAACGAATGCAAGGGGTATTTTCAACATAAACAAAACTTAACTCATCCTTCTCACTGGTATATCCAGAATCTAACATTTCAAGTCAGAAAAACTTCCGCGCTTGGGCCCAAATTTTGGCCTTTTTTGATAATTTGGCCTAAACTTTTTGAGCCCTATAGATTTTTTCTGGGCCTCTCATTAGGAAGGGCCTGGCTTCACCAGTGCTTCTACAGAATAAAAATGCAGAATCTATTAGTCTGGTCTAATAAGTATACATAAGGTAAGATATCAATTATTCAATGTAGTTTCAGATCAGAAATATAACATCAATTTAGGTTACATCCTACATGACCCAACCCCCTTTAAATGAAGTTTTTCAAATATTGATTTTACCAGGTCCCCTCCCTACCCACAAATTGGTTATTAATAAGTTCTTGACAAGTAAGTAACCCAACTTCAACATGTGCTTTCCTAATTCCAGATGAACAAGGAGCAACATTTAGCAACACCAAATGCAAGAATGCATACAAACCCCACACTAGATCATTTAGCTATATATAGGGACACAAAAATGTAGACGAACATTAAGTAGATCACTTTCTAGTCTAGCAATTTGGAATGTGTGAACAAACAAGTTAGTAGTATGAATTATGAGCCTCCTGGGGCAGTAAGTAATAACAACTATCATTAAACACTTGCTACCTTATGTGATATGGTAAAAATGTTAAATATCGGTCATGGTCTCCCCATCCTTGAAACCTTGCCAAATACACCCAAAAATAAGTACTCAAGCATAAGTTTCTCATCTATATTAGAATTCTTAATTGTACATCTCTGACAATATCCAAAGGTGATATTTGAACTAATGAGGTAAAATGCATATACATGTACTGTTTAAGGCCCATCAAGAATGACTGGGGAGGATCCAAATAGCCCAATATATGGCACTCAGCACTGGCGGATCTGGGGGGGGGGGGGCTTGGGTGGCCCCAGAAAAAAAATTGGCCCCAAAAAAATGTTGGGCCAAAAAATGCCTTAAGGCCCCAGAAAGTGGGCCTTTTTGGTCATTAATGGGCCTTTCAAGGCCTTATTATGGAGATTTTTCCTGCTTTGAAATGTAGGGGAAGCTAATCACTTGTAGGGGAAGACAATCTCCTATAAAAGAAGCCATTGTAGTGTAGAAAAGCCAATCTCTGGTTAAGTATGCCAATCTTTGAATAGGAGAAGCCAATGTACTGTAGAAAAAGTCAATCTCCGGTGAAATATGCCAATCTCCTTATAGAGGGAGCTGGAGAACATAAATTTCATGTAAGGAATTCACATAATATCCTTTTTGAATTTGTATTTGATCTGCACAAGGAATTTATATCAATTTTTCCACCTGTTGTAGAACACAATTCCAGTAATAAGTCATAATTCAGAATTATAATGGGGAACAACTTCTGTTCAAATTGCAATTACAGGTCATCATGAGAAATCATGGCCTTTATTTGCTTCTCTATAGATTTTTCTAGTTAAAGGCACAAAGATGTAATGAGTATCAGAATGATAACAGGTATTTCATTTGCAATATTACAATATTACAAATGATTAAATTACTTTTTAAGTCAGTGAACTCTATGCCCAGACATCCTGACATATATTTATATGAGAAAATGCATCCTGTTCATTCAGTTTTTTATCTACAATTTATATAGACAACCTTAACACTTGACAAGTTGACATTCTTTAGTATACAGGCCAACTGAGTAAGATTTCACTAGATCCATGCTTATTCCTTGCAATTTCTCTCTTAGACATGACATTTCTGGATTTTATAACATTTCTATATATTTCTACACATCTGTGTTCCCAATTTTTTAATGATTTCTCTCACTTTTATACTATTTTCCATTAGAAAACATGACTTCATTTCATGAAAACATTTTTCATGGGTTATATGCATTTTTATGTATGATAAAAATAGCGGATATAAACACACACATATAATACAACCAGAAAAACGGCAACGCCAAAGCGTAGCGAATCCCATCGAACAGAAATGGCTGGCATTTTTACAAACGAAATATA
Source organism: Owenia fusiformis (assembly GCA_903813345.2). NCBI lineage: Eukaryota > Metazoa > Annelida > Polychaeta > Sabellida > Oweniidae > Owenia > Owenia fusiformis. Next base: position 13,070,108 of record CAIIXF020000011.1, on the reverse strand, counting down.
TAGCAAACATCATAAAACAACACACCAGAAAGGCCACCATATTCAAAATGGTTGCTTGCTAGCCAAGTTGTCATCAGAAGAAATAATATGCTTTTAAGTAGCCACCTATAAAATCTTTGAAAAATCGCATACATGTACTTGTAAAATAACACCAAAAAATTGTGGCCATTTTTCAAAATGACTGACTACTCCCCAAAGTTTTATTAGACAATGTGCCATGCTTAAAGTATTCACATATCAAATATGAACAAAATTGCTCCACTACTTTTCGAGTTATAGTAAAAAATGTAAAAATGACAGCCATTTTTATAAAATGGCTGCCTACTATCTGAAGTGTCATGAGACAGTGTGCAAGGCTCATGAGTATTCACATATCAAATATGACCAAATCGCTTCACTACTTTTCAAGTTATAGTAAAAAACATAAAAATGGTGACCATTTTTCAAAATGGCCACCTACTACCCAAAGTGTCATTAGACAGTGTGCCATGCTTATAGTATTCACATATGAAATATGAAACATACCAAATATGAACAAAATCGCTTCACTACTTTTCGAGTTATAGTAAAATACATTAAAATGGCGGCCATTTTTCAAATTTTTTTTCAACAAAAATCGCTCCACTACTTTTTGAGTTATAGCAAAAATCGTAAAATAACGAATAAAGGCCGCCATTTTTCAAGATGGCTGCCATGTGCTTCTTTAATGTCTACATTTATAGCTTTATTAATGTCCTTCATAATTTTTTTACATTTAATCATATTGCTATTACAGTTTTACATATTGCACCTAAATTACTGTAAAATCGGCACTAAAATGGCCGCCATTTCGAATTGAGCGGCCATTTTGAAAATCAGCTTTCGAGCAGAACTTCTACCCCCATAGGGTATATGTGTACAAAATATGAACAAAATCGGGCCAACGGTATTTGAGTTATCGCCCGGACGGACGGACAGACGGACGGACGGATGTACGTACGGACGAACGTACGTACGGACGGACGTACGTACGGACGGATGGACGGACGGACGGAGGCATTCCCTATATCCCTCCGAACTTCGTTTGATGGGATAATAAACAAACAAAAATGAATCATAAAAATACAATTTATCACATTTTTCCATTTTTGAGTACAGTTTAGATTTTACTGCCAAATAATTGTCAAGGAATGACAAATATACAAAATTGTAATAACAGTTTATTGTGATTACATCTGTTTATAGGATACATAAAATGTGTGAATTCCCTTGTGTTTCAATTAACTGCCTTCACACTTCATTATATATACATAGTGCAGGTCCCCCTGGCGCAGACTCAGGTGCGCTCAATAAGTAATATGAATTATTTGCACAATCTTCATTTGAAAGGCTCTCACGATCTTGAAAAACCAAAGGGACAAAATGTGTTATGGGAGTTCAGTCAGTGCGCATCCTGTGTATGTGTGTGATTGGTGCCCAAATGCATTCAATGGAGTAAGGAAATCATTCAAATGTAACTGCTTTTGGTCATGGTTTGCCCTGAAATAAGCCATAATGAAGGCATTGAACCTTGTGGCACATTTTACTCCATTGCTGAATGCAGCCTTTTTACAATTAATCAACTGTGTAGGTGTCCATGGCTTATTGTAAAAGATTGATTCTGATCAGAACTTATAGAATTATTAATTCCAGAGATTGCTATACTAAGTTCAGAAATAATTTTACGAAGTTCAGAGATGGAAGGTTAGTTGTACACATAGATCAGAATGTAGCTAATATATACACAATAATACTCGCATAAATCTGACTTTTTATAACAAAATCCTAAATTATGAGCAGGTTTATTGCTCGCCCAGAAATAAAACACCACCATCCCCAATTACAAAAACTTACAATGTTCTGGAGAAAAACTGAATTGGCAAGACAAGAAATGAAGAGTTATGAATCCCTAATCCAATTACATGAAAAATGTAAGAAAATCAGGAGATTTTGTTTTTAAAAAAGAGAGAAATTAAAATAAATTAGAATGATAAAGTGACACTTTAAGCAAGGGAATTCATAGATTTTTTATTAGGTTAACATGTTATATATTCAATTGCATATGGTATTCTGTTACCTCTGTCAATATAAAGAACATAAAACTACTCAAGATGATAATTTATGAACTCTAGACAGTTCCTCAAGTATACTATAACCCAGTTTGGTTTCGTAAACAGGCAAATTAACATAGGCTGCCAAGGGTTTGAAAATTGAGACTTATCAGTTATGGCCATATTTTAATTAATTGCAGATAGCAAAATATAAACAACAAAAATTGTGGAGGGTTACAAGCTGAAGTGCACATATACCGAAAACATTAACTATCATATAAGTGAAATGATCTTATATTAGTTTCTGAAAATTCCCACTGGTGGATGAAATTGGCTGAAATACTCCCCCCCCCCCCCCATTTGCCTTCTTCACAAAAAAACATTGTTTATAAATTGTTGTATATGGCCATGAAATGCAATGAAATACTATGGTAATACCATGGTATACCATGGTAATGCTGTTTCGCAGTATTTCATGGTCAGAAACCATCAAATGAAATGATATCATGGTCAAGTTCTCGGCCATGATATCATTGCATTTGATGGTTTCTTGACCATGATATCATTGCATTTGATGGTTTCTGACCATGAAATGCTGTGAAACGGCAGTATTTTTTCAATGGGAAACTCCATGTTAAAAAAACACTCCTGACCATGAAATGCAATGGTGCCATTTAACGATCATGATATACCATGGTATACCATGGTCAATTAACATGTAATTTTGTATCTAAAAAATACCACCGTTTCACAGTATTTCATGGTCAAATACCATCAAATCCAGTGATATCATGGTCTAGACATTTAACCATGATATGCAATGGAGCCATTTAATTATCACAATCTACCATGGTATACTGTGGAAACTATACTTAAAATTTTGCATTTAAAAATACTGCTATTTTGCAGTATTTCATGGTTGCAAACCATCAAATGCAATGAAGTACAGTCAAGATGTTTAATCGAAGACTGGAGGTTTGACATACAAAATATTAAGTTGATCTCCTATTTAACCGACAACAGTCAAATAAAAGTAAAGCATATTTGTTTAACAAAAGAAAATTTGTTTCTAGGGTTATTAACTTAATTATTCATAACAGAAATTAATTTATTAAATAAAGGAACAAAAGTATATAAATTTGTGATTTTGATGAATATCAGAATCACTAATTATAATAATTTGGTTATCTAATTAACATTTATTAATAAAGATATTTCATGTAAAAAATACTTTTTGAACATGGTCTTTTATTGTATTTCACTGCATTGCAAGAAAGACCATTGCATTTCATTGCATATCATGACCAATCATTGTATTTCATTGCATTTCATGGTTAAACATGGTATTTCATTGCATTTCATGATCCATTTCAACTCTGACCAAATTTAGACTTGAGACTCTTGTAGAGTTCTTTTTAGCAATGAAATACCATGGTATAACCATGGAATTTGATGGTCAGGTTTGACAATGAAATGCTATGAAATACAATCAACCATGAAATGCAATGATATGCCATGATAAATGATAGTTATGATTATGGCAATGAAATACCATGGTATGACCATAGTATTTGATGGTCAGGTTTGACAATAAAATGCCATGAAATACCACCAACCATGAAATGCAATGATAAAACCATGATAAATGAGAGTTATGATTTTGGCAATGAAATGACATGGTATGACCATGGTAATTGATTGTCACACGGTACAATGAAATGCCATGAAATGTCATCAACCATGATATACAATGGTAATACCATGGTAAATGATGGTCAGGTACATAACAATAAAATATCATGGTATGACCATGACATTTGATTGTCAAATTGTACAATGAAATACCATCAACCATGATATACAATGGTAATACCATGGTAAATGATGGTCAGGAACATGGCAATGAAATACCATGGTATGACCATGGTGTTTGATTGTCACATCTTATAATGAAATGCCATCAACCATGATATACCATGGTAAATTATGGTCAGGAACATGGCATTGAAATACCATGGTATTTGATTGTCACATCTTACAATGAAATGCCATCAACCATGATATACCATGGTAATACCATGGTAAATGATGGTCAGGAACATGGCAATGAAATACCATGGTATTTGATGGCAAACTTTGGACATGAAATACCATGAAACATGGTATAACATGATATACCATGGTCAAAAATTGACCAAAAAAACATCATTGCCACCATGGTCAGAGTTGATGGTAATTTCATTGCCGATCATGATAGACCATGGTAAACCATGGTATACCATGGTATCATGGTTTACGTTTAAACATGGTGTCACCCCTTTACAGTGTATATTCCTGGTTCCCCTTCTAAAGATGCCTATATATGTGAAGAGGGAATCACTACCTGTAATTGTAATATATGGTTCATACTTACTATACAACAAAAGTAAAATCCCTTTTTTATTTATTGGGTAGGTGGTAATAATTTTTAAAGACAAATTTTGCTGTCTATAGCAAGACTATGGGATAAGGCACCAGCATGTTGTAAGCCCTTCTCTATTAACAATCTCTACAAAATTGAATATTTTCAACATTGCCTTTTCAACAAACAGAATTTGGCAACAAATTCAGTTAGAAAATGTAACAAGTCCCGTCATAAATAACATGGGAGGGGGGGGCTGACTCTTAAATGACACCTTGTTCACATATTTCACAGATCTCAAGTATCTGCAAATCATTTAGGTCAGAGAATCTACTATATTATAAATCATATTCTTAAGTATTAGGTGTGTTTACTTGAGAACATCCATTTAGAGTCACACAATGTGACTTGCCCATATGGACTTGACTTTTGTCCTTGAAATAATAATTAAATATCAAGGTTAATTTTGATTTTTTGCATTTTCTCCCATACACACCTTTCTAAATTACAGCAAATAAGTGAAACACCTCCTAAGTGGAACATTTGCATAAATAGAACACCTTTATAAGTAGAACACCCTCCTAATTGGAACACTTGCAAAAATGGAGCACCTTCATAAGTAGAACATCCTCCTAAGTAGAACACTTGCATAAATGGAACACCTTCATAAGTAGAACATCCCCCTAAGTGGAACACTTGCATAAATGGAACACCTTCGTAAGTAGAAAATCCCCAGAAGTGGAACACTTGCATAAATGGAACACCTTCATAAGTAGAACATCCCCCGAACTATAACATTTGCATAAATGGAACACCTAAATGAGTAGAACATCCCTCGAAATGGAACATTTGCATAAATGGAACACCTTCAAAAGTGGAACATCCCCCTAAGTGGAACATTTGCACAAATGGAACACTTTCATAAGTAGAACATCCCCCAAAGTGGAACACTTGCATAAATGGAACACCTACATAAGTAGAACACTCCCCAAAGTGGAAAACTTGCATAAATGGAACACCTTCAAAAGTGGAACATCCCCCTAAGTGGAACATTTGCACAAATGGAACACTTTCATAAGTAGAACATCCCCCAAAGTGGAACACTTGCATAAATGGAACACCTACATAAGTAGAACATCCCCCAAAGTGGAACACTTGCATAAATGGAACACCTACATAAGTAGAACATCCTCAGGAGTAGAACACTTGCATAAATGGAACACCTCCATAAGTGGAACATCCCCCAAAGTGGAACACTTGCAAAAAAGGAACACCTTCATAAGTAGAACATCCCCCAAACTGGAACACTTGCATAAATGGAACACCTACATAAGTAGAACATCCTCAGGAGTAGAACACTTGCATAAATGGAACACCTCCATAAGTGGAACATCCCCCAAAGTGGAACACTTGCATAAATGGAACACCTTCATAAGTAGAACATCCCCAGAAGTGTAACACTTGCATAAATGGAACACCTTCATAAGTAGAACATCCCCCGAAGTGTAACACTTGCATAAATGGAACACCTTCATAAGTAGAACATCCCCAGAAGTGTAACACTTGCATAAATAGAACACCTTCATAAGTAGAACATCCCCCGAAGTGTAACACTTGCATAAATGGAACATCTTCATAAGTAGAACATCCCCTAAAGTGGAACACTTGCAAAAAAGGAACACCTTCATAAGTAGAACATCCTCCTAAGTGGAACACTTGCATAAATGGAACACCTTCATAAGTATAACATCCCCCAAAGTGGAACACTTGCATAAATGGAACACCTTAAATGGAACATCCCCTTAAGTGGAACACTTGCATAAATGGAACACCTTCATAAGTAAAACACATCCATAAAAGTGTAGAACACCTCCATAATTAGAATACCTCCCTAAATGGAACACCTCCCTAAATGGAACACCTCCCTAAGTGGAACACCTCCCTTAGTTGAACATCTCCCTAAGTGGAACACCTCCTTAAATGAAAAACCTGCCTAAATGGAACACCAACACTAAATACAACATCTTTACATTACAACCATTGTCCCAACAACAATTCTTACAACAATATATTCAATTTAGTCTCAACAGTTATAACAAAATCCATTATGACATCAACAACAATTACAACAAACATTTTCACAACAAATATTGAAATATCAAAAGAGACAAGACCCGATGAACTTTCTATAGTTAACATATATCAATCACAACATTAAACATAATTAAAGCAATCATTATTATAGATTACTATGTTTAATCATATTTGTATCAGACAATATGTCACATCATGTTGAAGTTCAGATAAAAGAAACATTAATGACATTTCAATTTATCAACAAAGTAAAGAGATTGGGTCGAAATGTTGATAGGTCACAAATTAATTATGCTCAGATGGGGGGGGTAAAATGTCAATTCACTTTGTGATGTCATAATCATGAAACGATTCTGTTATTTTCTTCCTTTGGGCATGACCTTCCCAGGGCTCTCGCCAGGCTTTTAGACTGTGACGCAGCACCACACTCTATTTAGCTCCCACCACACCCTATTGGCAAATCATGACTGTTTCCACAGTCTAAACTTGACTCAATATACAATAATAGCATGTAAAAAGGATAAAATATAACATAAATATGATTTATCACGATTGAACGGTTATTCTGAAGAAGTTAGCACCACACCCGAAATATTTCATGGTGAGAGCCCTGCTTCCTTATACAAATATTAGTAGTAAATACAGCCACCTATTAATTCAGCATACAGTATGGAGATTGAGGACCCTGGGGAGAAGCTACAAATTCAGGAAACTTAACCTTGGTACATCAGTAAAATCTAAATATATTGTTCGCCTCATTCTGTAATATCTACTAACAACATGAACAAGGTGGTTTTAGAATGAGGCCTCAGTTGTTTGCCATATCATAAGAACTCAATAAATTGTTTGATGTATGGGATTGTTTTCACCAACTGCACCATGGAGTAAAGCAGTCAAGAACTACCGTTATATGTAACAATATGGATGGAACAAATCGTGGATGAAGATGAGTTATTCAGTTTGAGGTCTAAATGAGCTACTACTATCAGAACACAAATCCGGTTAATTGTAACAAGACTGATACCCATTAACTGAATCATGTGCTATCATTCATGTTAAATTACAGCCATTTTGTTGCCGCAACGGCAGTTCTGGTCTGTGTTGCTCCCCAGTTAACTGCTCATCCAGGGCAAGCTCAGTGGATCACATAAATCAAATGTTCAACATCCTGACTTAGCATTTTATTGTTTCTCTACTCATAACATAAATTTCATGACTTCCAGACAACATAATCATATCTCTTCTATAAGTTCATGTTGACATTATATGATATCTCTGCCCCTTCTATCTTTTGAGTACTCTGGATGAAAAATGGAAAAATTAATTTTCTGCTAATGATTAATGGACTTTTTTATTTGTATCCTAAATATGTTAAATTGTTTTTTCCTTGACTTTTTTTACTGTGAACAAGGTTCTCTAAAAAAGCCATGGTTACAATTACCCCTTAGAATCTCAGATATTTTGTTTCGCCAATCTTGGCTGAAAATGATTTTCAAACAATTTAATTAGTACACATTTCTATATATACTTCAGACTTTATATTACATGTATACATATGTCCTCTAGTTTATTTCATATTTGCTTATTTCACAGTTCATTTTGTGATTCCCATGAAATATATTCTTTGGGCCTAAAGGTAACATGCACTGAAGGCTATACATGTAAAAGATAAGTTGTGTCTGCAGGAATCAGCCATGAATCATCCAGGAAGGCCGTCTGCATACCTGAGTACAGGTGTGCAGATTAAACAAAAACATTCATCAACAATCAGGCCATCTTCCCTTGCAGAATCATGAGAGATCACAGCCATGAAGCCCTTTTAAGGCAGATATGCACGATGAGAAATTTTGCAATTTCAAGTATGCTCAATTTTCTAGTTATTTATACATTCTAAATAAAAAACAACAACACTCAATCAATAATCTAGGTACACTAAAGCACCGTTTATGAAAAAATGAAAGGTTTAGGCGTGTTTGGAGTGAGTTATGTTCATCTGAAAAAAAACAATGGGCATTGAATCAATCAATCAATTCCATCAATTTAACCCATCCCTCTTATAAGTATATTCTTCAGTGACATGGCAGATATGGTTTTAGTATCAGAACTGTTTGCAAATTCAAGATCTGATCTAACCAATTCCAAAGAAATCTATATTAAATGGCTGTATACGTAATAATATCAAGTGCATATATATATATGGCCACATTTAATTAATGAAACATTAATTTTGAAATCTTGTATCAAGCCCATAGGCCTTGGGAAAAGAAGTAAGGGTAATCAATCAGTCATGATTTTTTCTTTGACATTTGATGTAATTAGAGCAATCAGAATTAATTGAAATAAATTGAAAAGTAAATTGATAACTTCAAACAACACAGTATACTATAAATACTATACAGTTAATTAAAATCAAAAAGTATTAGGTTGAAACAGGCCTAATACTAAAATCATTTTTGATCTAGGCACTTTTTATTGTAACATTGAATCATACCATAATGATTTTTTTGACATTTGATTTGATCGTTGCAATCAAATTAAATTGAATAGAATAATTCAAAAAAGATAACATTAAACAACACAAAATCATCCCTCCATTATAGTACATACTGGCCTTTACATCAACTAACTTTGTGTTAGGCCATTCAAAGTTAATCATATGTTAAACTTCATATTGGATAGTCCATCATTTGAGGAGCTGATCCATGTGAGAGGTGAATTTTTTATTTTGCTTCTTTATATTATTTTTTCATTATCTAAAGTCCCATAAAACACATAGAGAGAGTGGTGCTTTGGGTTAACAAACCTTCTAGTCAAGTGAGGCTGATATATATGAACATGTAGGTTTTAGTCCCAGAACCTAAGACCTTTAGATCATGATTTTTAGATCCAAATATCATTTTCTAAAATTTGCATCAATTTTCAGGAGGCAGGGTTCTCTCTAGGCTTTTATACTGGGGACTCTCTTGCTCCAGAGTCTAATAGCTTTTCCTGGGAGGGAGAAGATTTTAAACATATATATCAAACTTTGATTCAGTCTGGTCTGAAGATGGGTTTAACTACACTGTCAGTCTAATAAATAGCCTGAGTAAACATGGGTAATTAGATATAATTAGATCATGTATACAAGAAGAGCATTAGCTTAAATTGTTCAAGTCTCTGGACCCCTCTACCCCATCTACTTCAACTCACTTGTCGAGGTGAAATATATGGAGGTAGGGGGTCACAAGACAAAGCACTATAGCTTTATTTGCACACCAAAGTGGCTTACCCGAGTCCCTTTTGAATGTTGCCCCTTACACGAAGTGGCTTACCCCAGTCCCTTTTGAATGTTGCCCCTTACATGAAGTGGCTTACCCCAGTTCCTTGTGAACGGTGCCCCTACACGAAGTGGCTTACCCGAGTCCCTTTTGAATGTTGCCCCTTACACGAAGTGGCTTACCCCAGTCTCTTGTGAACGTTGCCCCTTACACGAAGTGGCTTACCCCAGTCCCTTGTGAACGTTGCCCTTTACACCCATGCCAAATTGGTTTACAAGAAGTAGGAAAGAAGGGGAGTGATTTATGCAATATGTTGACCAATCATGAAATATATGTCAAATCTTTCAGTAGAGCATCTCAAAGATAAGAACTCAGATGCCATTCCCCATCAGAAAACAGTCTTGGAAATCATGATTTAAAATCAAAAATAATTTAACAATTAATGACAATAGCAAGGCAAAAAGCATTCAGAGATAGTTTAATATTCCAAATGTATGTCAACACAAACTATTTTACAAAACGTTTCAAAGTTTAGAGAGAAATAAAATAAAATATACATGACTAATCCAAAATTTCAATGTTGGGTTATAGAAACAGTATGCTGACTTCATATCCAGCTGGGGTGTAATCTGGAGTGCAATACTATCAATCTTGAGTATTCCACACATTAAGGAACTAATAGTTCCAAATTCAAGGAGATACCTTAACAACTCAATAAGAATACAACAGAACTATGTACTCAAAAGCTAACTGTGTTCAAAATACAGAAGTGTCCAACAAACAATTACAATGTCTACTAAAAATACAGAAGTGTCCAACAAACAATTACAATGTCTACTAAAAATACAGAAGTGTTCAACAAACAATTACTATGTCTACTAAAAATACATATGTGCTCGACAACCAATCACTATGTCTAAAAGTGTTCACAAACAATTACTTTGTCTACTCAAAACACAGAAAAGTTCAAGAACCAATTAGTATGTCTAAAAGTGTTCAACAACAAATTACCATGTTTACACAAGTGTTCTACTCGAATCATAGAAGTGTCCAACAAACAATTACTATGTCTACAAAAAATATAGAAGTGTCCAACAAACAATTACTATGTCTACAAAAAATACAGAAGTGTTCAACAAACAATTACTATGTCTACAAAAAATATAGAAGTGTCCAACAAACAATTACTATGTCTACAAAAAATATAGAAGTGTCCAACAAACAATTACAATGTCTACTAAAAATACAGAAGTGTTCAACAAACAATTACTATGTCTACTAAAAATACAGAAGTGTTCAACAAACAATTACAACATGACTCAAATATACAAGTGTTCTAATAACAGGGGTGTTCAACTTTCAGAGGTGTTCAAGTCAAATTAATAACTTTTTTGTCATTTGAAATGATCTATGCAATACAATATACAATGGTTCAAATTGAAAGGGATGTGTAGGATGTCATTTAATAGAGATGTTTCAAATAAAGAGATATTTCACCTAGAGAGGCATTCATATGCTTACTGTTTATAACTTATCAACTTATCATAGAGGTGTATAATACAAGCATAAAGAATTGTTCAAGTGGGAACTTATAGAGGTCTCAAAGAGGTGTTCAACTTATAGATGTGATTAACTCAAAGAGGTGTTCAACTTATAGATGTGATTAACTCAAAGAGGTGTTCAACTTATAGATGTGATTAACTTAAAGAGGTGTTCAACTTATAGATGTGATTAACTCAAAGAGGTGTTCAACTTATAGAGGTGATTAACTCAAAGAGGTGTTCAACTTATAGATGTGATTAACTCAAAGAGGTGTTCAACTTATAGATGTGATTAACTCAAAGAGGTGTTCAACTTATAGAGGTATTCAACTCAAAGAGGTGTTCAACTTATAGAGGTATTCAACTCAAATAGGTGTTCAACTTATAGAGGTGTTCAACTCAAAGAGGTGTTCAACTTAAAGAGGTGTTCAGTTCAAAGAGGTGTTCAACTTATAGAGGTGATTAATGCATAGGTGTTCAACTTTTGATCTGATTCTAATTCACATGTACTACAACTGACAACAGAACCACAAAAACGGAACTCATCACCACATAAGTGCATAATGATGGTCTACTGTCTGTGGACTACATGTGAGAATCTCTATGAATCATCTGTGTTTACCAGTTTGCCTGTTTTTCCAATCAATAACATAGATCTGTCATGTTTCAATGATATGGCTGACAAACAGATATTTACTGCACTATTACCAGACATGATCAGGCATCATAGTTAGACATGATCCTGACAAAGTTTTTTTCTAATTATTACTGGTTCATACATGTTAATTTATATTTAATTATTTTGAACATAATAAAGCTAAAGTAGAAATAGTAAAACAGATTTCTATAGTTGCAAACCTGACTGATTTGCAATGCTATTCTTTTATCAAACATTGTGTTAATTGTATTTTTGATAATTTGACACATGTATTTGGATAGGATTTTTTCTACTTTTATATATTGTGTTTAAATTAACACAAAATGAATTCATATCTGTTAATCTTTTTATTATGGAAATCATGAAATTATGTTAAATTCATCCTCAAAATCAGATGTTAATGACTATAAACATGTAAAAAGCTGGCCTTATGCCAGCCATCAAACCGTGCTCTTTTGTTCCAGTCTGTGTACTGATATTGTTAACATAACAACTCTTGATTTATCTAATATAATAATATAATAACATGTCCAAGAATATGTACGTGATAAAAATAATGTAGGCCTAGAACTTGTTGACAGATCCGGATGCTGGTCAAAACAAGTTCAATGACATAAAACCACTAGACACTTTATTGATATCACAAAAAAACATGTATAAGCAATATTATATCTTGGTGTTTGATTTAAATAAATGAAACAAGAAAACAATTAGAATCAGTTTTTTTGTGCAGAATTTAACTGTAAGGGTTACTAAACAAGATTTTAAGACTATGAAGAAATATGTTTGTTATACCTGGTAAGAGATAGACAGATTAAAAAAATACATCCGCAATAGTTCACCACCTACAATGTAAGCACAAATATTGTAAAAGCTACCTGGATCTGACAAAAAAAGGTAATTGATGGGAATTTTGTTTGTATTCGATTGAATCCACTCTGTGAGATGCATACCTCTTACTGATAGAGTAGGGAGATAGGAATTTCTGCAATCAATTGCAGTACAGGAAATATTCAAAATGATTTATTGTCTCATCTTCAAATAGACAACAATGAACTATTGAGGAAAATTCTTTGATTAAGAAGCTTGTTACTTCTCTGAATGATATTGCTTTTATATTGCTGTTAATATTTGATATTGCTGTTAATAGGCAGTATCTTAGGGTAGAAGGGCTGTTGGGACCATCTCCAAAATACCTTATTTTTGTGGACCTCACATTTAAGGGACCATACTTAGGCCCCTGTACCCCCTCCCCGCCTGATTAGAGAAAATTCCTGACATAGACAATTCAAAAAAAGTAAATGTAGAACTTAGAATTGACAAAGTCAATTTGGGCTTCTCCCTTACAACTTTAATTTGATAAAGTATGAAAATGAAGAAGCACATACCCTGGTTCTCTTTGCAGCCACATTGACCTCTGACTTTAACTGATGACATATAGACAATCTTAACAATCTCATCGGTAACTGTGAACATGTAAAACATAAACAGTTAAACCTGTTAAGGGAAACACCTTTGATACCTCTAAAAATAGTTCTTGTGAGGTGTACCACTTCATTTAACATTAAGTCGGTTGGTCTTGGGACTCTGGAAAGTGTTCTAATATCAGAGAGCTAGAGGTGTTCTACTCTACAGGTTTCACTGTACTATAGCAACTTGAAATTGTATTGTCAGAATTTTTGATTAGAAAAAGTCAAATAATTGTCTTATTCTAAGAGTTGACCTCTTACAAAGAGTATACCAGACTGCACTTGAACAGTTGAACATTGATTTAAAGAGAGAAATAAATCAACACTGAAGGAATGTGTTGTTTACAGTGCATGCTCAGGTCAAGTCAACTTATGAGGAACCTCAATGCTGAAACCAACAATGTCACAAGAGTAGTGATAAAGTGATCAAAATACAGTTGATTATGTGACAAAATGGAACATATGTCTAACTTTATTTTTGCCATTTATAAAACAAAACTGGAATGCTCATTTGGAATGGGGAGTGTTACCAAAATGTAGCGATGTTCAGAATGAAAATGCAATGAAGTATTGGTGTATTTAGAAATATCCCCTTTGGAGACTTTACTAAAGTAACATCATACCACGTCCCCTCTGACAATATGCACTTTACCAGAGAGATCATGTACTATGTACTTAGTACATAATAGTACAAGTACTATGTCATTATTTTTTGATTTAAAGTCTTTAGTCGAGGATTAATAAATTTGAAATCGATGAACTTTAAAGAGCTCATAAAAGTTGATTAAGAATCATGTTTCATTCAATCAGCTGATTCAAGTAAACAGAAACAGTCAATAGAAAAGATAACATGGTTGACGAAGTGATCATCTCAAGTGATCAAGGTACACTGTTCAGATAACCTTCATACTACCCCCCCCCCCTTCCAATTGTGTCATCTCAATACCATTATATCTATTCATATTTTATTCAATTAATCCATAGAAGTTCATAAATTAATTAAAAGTTTTATAAAATCATTAACTCAACGTTAAATGAGATTGAGGAATAAAGGTCTGTAGAATATCTTCCTGACGCAATATCTAATATCAAACCTTTATCCAAATAAATGAAGCATTCTCTAATAAGTGAAGTACTAGCAGAGGGTTATTGCAATGAGCTCATGTACCATAAAATGTGAAATTATTACACCATAAAGAAAATGAAATTGCATTTTAGGAGATGAGATTGTACCATAAATTGACAACCTTTTCTATGATGAGGTCATGCAAATTAAAATAAAGAATACTAGTCTTGCTTAAAAGACCCTGTACTCCCCCCCCCCCCTTTTATCCTTCTCTCTTGTATATTGCCAGGTAAAGAGAGTGAAGTTGACGGGGGATACAGTCTTTGAGCAAGACTAAAAGAATACTAGATTGCACCCTTAGGAAAGTAGGCTTGCAAGTTCTTAAGACCGTGAATGAGATTACACCATAAAGACTGTGAATGAGATTGCACCAAATGGTAAATGTTCTTGCACCATATTGCTGATAAGATTGCACCATAAGTAAAATGAGTTTGCACCATAAGTAAATGAGCTAAAAAGTAAAGTAAGAGATACCCAGTTACCATAGCAAAGAAAAGCCTCCCGAAAAAAGAGTTTTCAACATTGCAAAGAAGATACCCTGTAGATGTTGCAAGTCTTCTATTGTAAGTAATTTTGCTGAAACCAATAATGTAAAAGAGCATTCTGCCTATGCTTTCCAGCACAAAGGTTGATTTTGCTTGAATAAAAGAGGCTCGACTATTAAATGTACAAAGCTCTTACACTCAAGAGAACATCCTGCCCTAAAT
The DNA here is from genome assembly GCA_903813345.2 of Owenia fusiformis. Taxonomy (NCBI): domain Eukaryota; kingdom Metazoa; phylum Annelida; class Polychaeta; order Sabellida; family Oweniidae; genus Owenia; species Owenia fusiformis. Next base: position 13,054,786 of record CAIIXF020000011.1, on the reverse strand, counting down.
CAACCTTGACATCAATTGGTGATCCAGCCTTCAACTCCCAGTTATTTGTTCTTTTCAACAAAAACACCTTGTTTTTAATTTACATTGGGTTAGAGGGGTTATCATATAATGACAGCTTGAGACAGGTAAACACTTACCTGAGCACCATATTTACCTGTTGGGACATTTTAACCTACTCAAACTCTAAAAAACATGTGTACTTGTGTTATGTTTAATAAGACTTCAATTGGTCAATTGTTTTACCTGTCGCGTGATGTGTCATTCTCAGTACGGGTAATAGAAATATGGGTAAGGATATGTTATCTGAATACCCATATATTAATTTCAAAATGTCATGATGGTCGCGTATTAAAAAACAAAATACAGTGGAAATGGGGAGAAATGAAGCAGTGAGGCTTGTAGGCAACACTCTTTAGTGTACATAAATATCAGAAAATCTTCAGTTCATTCAAATTTTAAAGAAAAATGGCAGATAGTCAGGATGGATGATTTGTGAAATTTACACATGGCCTTATCTCTTACAATAAATAGCTATAGGGGTTTATTAGGTGGAAGTACTCAACAGTTCACTTCCTGAATATTCTGTCATCTTGACATGAATGAAACTTTGTGACCCCCCCCCCCCTCTCCCAGAAACCTTTCCCAGTCTTACAGTCTTACTTACTTACAGATCTTGAACAATATCCGGGGAGGGGGGGGGGGTCTATTGGTGAAGGTAAAAAGTAAGGATCGAAAAATGATATTGACTAACTCCCACCCCTCCTTACAAGAAATGCCTCCTAGAATATATTTTAATCATGGGAAGTTAGGTCTGAGTGACCTTAACCACACAAGTAACTGTTGTTTTTTAAATTATGGGTAGTTTATGCATTAGGTTAAACATTTCAATATTTCTTTATTATATTGTATGTGGAATATGCCTTTAGAGAATTCACACCTAATATGTAATCATGTACAGTTTAGACTTAGGGTGATAAAAATGTCTACAATTACGCCACATCAATTATAGCATAATATTTTTACAAGAATCCCCACTGGCTAGACACACTATCCTTTGACTGCTAAAAATCATTTTACTTTGATATTGATATGATCTAAACATCTCAAATATGAATATCAAGTAAGACCTATTGAACGTCAACTACTTATGCAAAAGAATATAAAAATATTAAATATAGTTTTCAAATTGCATACTATGATCAAAGAAAACAGATGAAATATACAATTATTGCAATTTGCAATACATACACGAAGTCTTGATTCAGGGGTGTAAACCGAGAAAATCGACAAGGGGGAGAACATCCTTTGAAAATTCCTTTCCATGCATGAAGCCATTTCAATCCATTTTTTGAAAAATTGAGCCCCATTTTCAAGGGGCCACAAAGGCCAAATTTATGTTAATGAATTAAATAAATGAGAGGGGAGGGGCAAATCCAGCGGAACATAAAATGTTTTGATAAATAGTAGCCATCTTGAAAATTTCAGCTCCCTTGTACCAAAGTATCAGCATAGAAATTTTGAACCAATAGGCTAGATGTGAGTAGAAATGATCTTGATTTACGTCATTACATATTCAAAATTCAGTAAAAGTGATGTCATATTTGAAATCTGCATGTAAAAGTACATCAAGAAATATGGTTTCGAAAATTGTCTATCAACTTTGAAAATTTAATTATTTTTGAAAATGCGACTTCTTGTTCGGGTTGATTCCCCATAGACCCCATGTTACAAAATCACAAAAAGTGAATTATCTTATCTTGTATTGGACATATAACATTTTCTTTTACTGGACATGTTTTAATTTGCATAACTATTAGATACATAAGGGTTAATTGAACCACACAAATAGATGCAATTTAAGTTAAAGGGAACTTTCTACTATACCCGCCATGCTATCTAACCCGAACAAGCCATCTGGTGGTGAATCTGGTAACTACCTACTCGCATCTGCGTTATTCCACCTACTGGTATATATGAGTTATCAAAGATTATGATTTTTTGAAAAACTGGCAGCCATTTTGAAATTCAGGTGCCATCTTGGAAATTTCTTCTTGAGTAATGCTGCTTTGTCCATTGGCATCAACCATACAAAATCTGAACCAAATCTGTCAACTGGTATTTGGGTTATCAAAGATTACATTTTTAATGACAAATGGCAGCCATTTTGACAAATAGCTACCATCTTGAAAAAATTTTCTCAGGCTGAGCCGTCCTCTAGGCATCAGCATAAAAATTTGAACCAAATCCATCAACTGAGATTTGAATAATCAAAGATTAGGTTCTGTTAGAATGGCAGCCATTTTGAAATTCAGCCACTTCTTGAAAATTGTCTTCCTCAGCAAAGCTCTTTTGACTTTAGGCATCAGCATATAAAATTTGAACCAAATCTGTTAACAGCTTGTATTTGATTTATCAGATTAAATCTTTAACGAAAAATGGTGGCCATTTTGAATTGAGTGGCCATTTTGAAAATTTCATCTCGAGGAGAGGTCCTACACCCATAAGGCATAACCCTATAAAAGAACCACATCTGTCAATCGGTATTTGAGCTATTGCCGGGACAGATGGACAAACAGAAGGACGAACGGACGGATGGATGAATGGATGGATGAATGGCTTTCCTTGATATTCACTTTGTTCGATAGGATAATAATACATGTGATATTCTGCGTGGTAGTAAACTTCCATGTAATAATGCATGTATGTACTGACTGAGTTCATTGCTCAGAGTTGTTTGTCTGCATGTAACACTCATACTGTCAATTAGGCCTATACCACTACTAATCATATAGTGATAAATCACATGTTTTATGTGCAGTTTCTCACCCAAGCATTATATGCTGCACCTTTTTACATTAATCTTTGTCAGAGTACAGTGCATTCACCAGGGGGTGTTATGGGTGGGAACAAACAAATGGAAAATTCCTTAGAAATGATTAGGAAGAAATTCTTGAATGTTTGTTAGGACACAAATGCTCCAGTTTTTCATGTATATTATAGGCTCATCAGAAAGGCCAAGATTGTATTGTCAAAAAATATTTCCTGGACAACTTTTCACAGGGAATTGTGGAAATACACCCCATTACAAATTTGGCACAACCAGAAGGTGGTGTTTTATGGAGTGATATGATAATTTGATTTCCTTCATATACTTTTAAGGTACTTCCACACTCAGTATTAGAAAAAACTGAAAAAACGATTTCAGGAAATGTAATGTCAACATAATTTTAATGAAATATTTTGAATTTGAACCATCTATTCTCAATCAATGTGTAAATATCTACACAATATTTTGAAAAATATTACCCATTCCATTAAATATGACAGTAATTGTAATCATAGAAACTATACAAAAATACTCATCATGCTGGACTACCTTAAATTTTAATTCAAGAAAAAAATACATTTGAATAAATCCGTATGGTGTGATAACCCCCCCCCCCCCCTCCTTTCAAAAATAAAAATAAAACCTCTGAAAAAACTTTTGTCGTTAGGGTTGATATTGTTTGTCAATTTTCCATTATTTTGCAAGTGTCTCCAAATGTTTGATGTTTTTTATTCTATAAATTAAAACCCATTTAGATTGCATATTCTTTTATAATATCCCTGGGGAGAGGAAACTGTATATTGAAAACCCTTAACATCTGGTGATTTTACCTTCACTAGCTCATAATTAATTTTGAAAACAATAAAAAATGGCGTGTTTTAGTTGACCTTATATAACCAGCTAGACACCGTGCCACATGTCCTACCTACAAAACCCTCTTAAAGAGCTCAACATTGTCTGCACTCTTTAAATGAGAGATATTTCTTTAATTTAGCATATAGATAACAAATTCAAATTTCGTAGTCAAATCTTGATCGGGTCAGTGAAAGTTGAAACTGTAAAATAATTTGTTTTGTCACAGTCAGAATAAAGTATTTTAAAATGTAAAATCATCGGTTGCTGTTAGAGTAAAGAGTGACTATCAGATGTAGAGTCAGTCAGGGTATAGCTGGACCATACATCAGTCCCTGTATCTGCCCAAAGTCCTCATTTAACCCTACTACTGGAACTGGCACCACAAGTATTATTACAATGTAATAAACAAAACCTCAATTATTAAAGGGTCTTATCTCCAATATATGGCCTGACAAAATAGGCTTGCATGTTCCTGAGAATCCATTTAAAACTGAAAGAAATCATAAAATGGGCAAATTTTAATATTTTGGATCAAAAATGGATAAACAGAGGGACAAGTGATGGCAAAGGATCCAAAAGTAGATCTATGCTAAAACACACCACCTCCCTCTTAAAGGTATCAGTAACATTTGTCAATAAATACTAAAATCTGTTTATTTCTGAAATTCAAACACCTCAATATGAACACTTTCTCACAGTCCAACATTGAAATAAACACCTGCTATTATGAACACTTGCCTGGTCTCAGAGTTGTTTGGATAAGACAGGTTTTACTGTACATATTAGACAAGTTTTACTGTACATATTACACAGGTTTAATTGTACAGACTAGACAGGTTTTACTGTACAGATTAGACAGGTTTACTGTACAGATTAGACAAGTTTTACTGTACAGACTAGACAAGTTTTACTGTACATATTACACAGGTTTAATTGTACAGACTAGACAGGTTTTACTGTACAGATTAGACAGGTTTACTGTACAGATTAGACAGGTTTTACTCTACAGACTAGACAGGTTTTACTGTACATATTACACAGGTTTAATTGTACAGATTAGACAGGTTTTATTGTACAGATTACTGTACATCAAATATTGAATTCTTTATTCCTTAGAATTCTCAGATGAAGATATTATACTTTTGTGAAATGATATTGTTTACTCCAGGGGCTCTAGGCTATTTACATTCTAGATATCAATACTTTTATAGGTCGTATTGACCCTGCAAATTAACTCTGACTATTTCCCTTCCAGACAATGTGTTAAAAATACAAAATCCTATTCTATTTTGATTTGTAAAGACAAGACACCAAAAATACCTTCAATGTCAGATGCTAAAGAAACAGCAACTTAATTCAAAGAGTAGCGATTGCACTGAGCAAAACCTAATCAATCAATTCAATTGTCAATTCGAACATTTCATGATACATGAGATAACAAAGCAGTATTATTGTCTCATTTTGGCAAAACACATGATGTGACATGGTATCATATTAGAATTCCTTCTGCGTGGAGATTCCATGCCTAAAATTTCAACTTAATCTGTCAACCGGTATTTGAGTTATCACCTGGATGGTCTATTGGGACAGACAGGGATGGATGAATCAACAGCTTTTAGATATCCCTGCATCCCCCCCTACCAAACTTTGATCACTGGAATAGAAATCTGTAGTCATATAAACAAGATAATTCCCCAAAAATATCAATTAGCCCAGATAACCTATTTTCTGCGTGGTTGTTTTTCTACTGACAAAAATTATTGGACCTGGATGCCTGCCAAAGTCTGAGCGGAACATGTCATTTATCAGTTCTTATGTTACAGTAACAATCATGGTTAATATTATTACCTCATTGTCCTAACCAAAGAATACTAGTAACACTAATTGTTAAAATAATATCGAAATCAACAAAGCAACATGTTGTAAAATTTGAAATTAGATTTAAGATAGCGGCCACTGCAATATTGTTGATTTATTTTAATTGAGGTGAAAATAATTTATTCTCAAAACAGCATGATTTGCTACAACAGTGACAAACATTGCTTTGCTTTCTTTGCTACATGTTGATGTAAAAATGAAGGAATTTTAAAAAGTGGAAAAATTGATTTCCTCAGTTATTATCTCATTGTCATGTTTTTCATCCTGTGATTGGTCGAACATGTATCACATGACATAAATACATGTAGTATTAAATACCCAATGACATTTCCTTATGCTAACTGTTTACTGGTAGATAAGACTTTGTGAGTCTCATTTTAAATCAATATTTCCTTCACTTTTATTGTTTGATGGGCAAGAGGCATGACAATAACAATCAACAATATACTAAAGTATTTATTTATCAAACTTTGATTGCCAAAGCATAAGAATTACATTATAAAAACAAAAACTGATAATCCATCACATAGCCTTTTTATACATAAGGAACTTTTCCTCCAATGTACTGATAACTTAACATTTAACAAGATGATTCAAATGATGAGTTAAAAGTTGATGAGATAACAACTTGCGCTTAAAGATAACGTTTCAATCCTCATAGTTCGCTATGACTTCCAGGTTTCTTACATTTTCTATACAATTCAAAATCTTCACCCTGGATTGATAAATCCCTCGCTGATTCCCCTGTCTCCATTTTATTGTATTTTTAAACGCATGTCAGGTTTTTCAGTTAATCTGTCAGTTCATTTATGGGACTAAAAGATTTGAGGGGATATACCACTTGGTTTTGCTGTTTCTGCATTTTTTCTGCTTGCCATCACATCTAACAAACCTTATAGCTTTGTAGACATTTTGCTTTGAAATATGAAACTTACAAAGGTAAATGTTTAAAATCCCATATCAACAAGATGAATAATGACTCTGCTCTGTACTGTACAGGGTGTCAAATAAGTCTGTTCTCCCCCCTTAACTTTTTCAATTCAGAAATAATATAGGGTTGGTATATATCATCTTAAAGGGGATTTAATTTGCTGATCACACACCACATTTCAGAGTGATTGGTTAAATTCCAAATTTTTTAGAGTATTTTTAGTGATGTCCATATTTCACTTTTTTAATAGTCTGTATGTCTACCCCAGCAGCCCAGATGGCCTCAATTCTACGAGGATATGATCCGGTATAAATCATTCAGAACATTTATTTTTGGCTGTTATCAACTATTTTGTGATGAAAGATGTCCCTACTTCAAAAGCTCCCCTGAATGTAACACATTTTACTCTGTAACGATATTGAAAAACATCGAAATCACCCAATGTTGGCATTGTCACTGCAGTATCAACTTTTCACTTTTGGTTTACTATACCTGGTAATTTTACTTGTTTTGATGTCATCAAAGCTTAACTAGACCCTTACAAGAAACATTGTAGCAATTTTATAAGAAAGAGTTTATGATTGATATTTTGAGGGTGATCAGCATTTTCCACAAGCTTCAAAATGATATATGGGAAAGTATGATTTCTTTAAAGATAAAAAAGTTAAGGGGGGAGAACAGACTTATTTGACACCCTGTAGATGCAATATAGTTTGATGCATTGTCCAACTTGAGCCATTTTAGTGGAATGTTGCCTGACTTGAGCCATTCTGGTGCAATATGGCCTAACTTGAGTTATTTTGGAGCAATGTGGCCCAACTTGAGCCATTTTGGTGCAAGATGTGACCTTTGATGAATCAAAATCCAGGACCCATATTTGTACCTATGTATTCCAACAGTCATGTGAGTAGAATGAAGATACCAAGAGTGAACCTTCCCCAAGTAATGTCAAAAATCGTAAACAATCATCTTATTCATAGCTTTTCTCCATTTTCTGAATGGGATGTTTATACAACTGCCATTTATTTTAATTTCTTCAATTCCATCAAATACGATATAACAAAATGTAACCAACTGGTTGTGATCCAAAATGTAACCATGTGTTACAGATGCCAATGCTAAATACTGTTTTTTGTTATTGTCACGGGTGACATAATGAAGCATGATGCATCCATAATCCATTAAAATGATATCTTGGTATTTGTATATTTTTCAACTACAAATTTGGTTGATGTCCCCTCCCATCCCATCAAATCCAGAAACTCTCAATGACGTGCATCAGACTGACTGATATAGAAGGTCCATGAGTACATATTTTTACTCTAAACTGTCTAACTGATTATAAAGCAATCATTATTGTAGGAGCAAACAGGTGATATTTCCATATCTTTGAAACTTTCCATGCCTCAATTGTCTGATTGCCTACACTGGCTCTCTACCAACTGGCCATCCACATTATCCCTCTGACTACTGTAAATGATTTTGCAATTTTACCATGATAAGATCATAATGTTCTCAAATGCAGTTTTAAGTTTTATGACAGGCTGAATATTTCTAAATATTTTATAATGTGTTGTAATTTTTCTGACTCTATTATATTCTGATTTAATATGCATGGTTCATAAAAAATATTTGAAATACATATTCCAGGATATAATCCTGCATATAACCCAGAAACAGCAATCTGTATATAAACTGTAATACAGGAACAAGCATGTAGCCTGATTCACTATTTTCTGTCTTGTGTGCAGAACAAATAGACATGTTCTTTTGGTAGGTACTCATTCACTCATCAATCACTTAATTATTTAAGGAATAAATAATGATAGGCCATTCAATATGGTGAAATTCAGCACGAGTTGGACAGAATGTTGTACAAAGCACGAACCGAAGGTGAGTGCATTTGTACTAACATTCTGTCCAACGAGTGCTGAATTTAACCATATTGAATGGCCTATCATTATTTATTCCGATTCAAACATAAAAATTAGTAAAAGCCGTGTCTGTGGAATGGGCATGAAGGAAGAATATGCATGCTGTCAAGATTCTGAAGTCGGCCGGAAAAATTTTAGAATTTGTTTGGGCTGTTCTATTTTACTCCCCGTTTTAGATTTTATACGGTGTATGCAAACATGGGGTGTTGATAAAACAGGGAGTAAAAAAGAACAGCTATCCCCGGACAGAGCCCCAGATGTGCAGCTGAGATGTGACGTCACTCAAAACAATGCAAATTGCAGATTGAATAGAGCATGGTCGTGCATCTATGGAGAATTAGAGAACGTTCTATATTGGCTATGCTGCATTCTGATTGGTTGAGAAATTCGAATAGAGCACGGTCATGTTTGAATGTGTTTTTATTTGATTGTTTTCATGTCTTCTTAGGAGAAACTGCAACTGTGGTTTATTTAAAGGGACTCATCTGAAGTCGGAATTCCACTTTTTCTCTAACAACAAACATGAGGTTTAGGCAAATTTTTATACTTGGCATGAGAGCATAAAAATTGAACCTCCTATTTTGCCCAAACCACATGTTTGCTGATGTCAGAAAAAAAGAAATTCCAACTTTAAATGTTGGGGTGTTAAATGCAAAATTACTTTAAAAATAGAATTCCATTCATTCAATCACCAGAATCAGATGATGATCTGTTAAACCTCATGTTTAATAATCATCAGCAATTTTCACTAGTCATCTTCCCACTTGAATTCTCAAACAAATCAGTCAGACTCTGGTACTTATGTAAGATAAGGTGAGAAATAATAGATTTTTAAAAAGTCCAATGACAAGATAATTTTTACTCAAATATCGCAAAATATATCTCAAAATGAAAGAAAAATGAAGTGTTTAACAGCATTTCATTTAAAATGGCCTTATTCTCAAAGGTTGTTTTTGGATCAATAATAGCCCTGGCCTTAGCCTTGTTAATATCATACTGCAAGTCGATCTCATTTCATGAACCTATCAATTATGACTCACAGGAATTACCAAAATAACAAAGCTCATAAATCATGTTTGTTTACCACTGGCATCCATGCAGTTATTTGAAAACAGAAAAATTATGTTGGCCTTGTACCAGTGGTCTCCCTTACATTTACACAAATGGCTGCTGCGACTATTTTAGATTATTGAAAAGAAGGTTTGCATTACCCATTTGCACCAACTTAAAATTGAAAAAAAACATGAAAAATTGTACCACAGGTAAACAGGCACTACTGAGCTCATATTACACAGCACACATTGCCAAGCTGACATCACAAAATATCAGCAGATTACAAAGCAATACCTTGAGTGAAGTATACACTCTAAAATAGGTAGAAATGCCATCAGACAGTTCATTCAAATTTTCGAGAGAAAATGTGCGTTGCAGGCATGGCTGCCATGGAACAGGCGTATATTAATAACCAGACGCTTTTTCATCAGAACCTATCAATAATGATTAATGTTAACTTGGTGCCAATTACAAAATAAGGTGACCTTTATTTGTCATTATATAAATGTCATTGTGACTGAAGTCTGGAAACTATTAATCACCTGTGATCCAAATGTCCGTCTGCTTATGATTTCATGCAATTTCTCTCTAAAATTTGAAAGAACTCATTGATTTTCAAGTATTTTTATACAATTTAGAGTGTTCACTATATAGTGGAGTACCTTATTCCTCGCAAAATTTACTACTTTTCAATCTATTTTACATTCAAAATTTTAGACGAGGGCTGTCTGTAATAATTTTAATAATCATGACAAGGATCATTCAATTGAACTCGATTCAGTAAGTCTAATATACAAATGATTTATTGTTTAATCGAGAGGCTGTTTCAATATAAATACATTATGTTGTTCCCTGTATTGTGCAGAGTTTTCCCCGTTATGCTCAGCATTGTTATACTGATCTGAACCCTTTTTAGGAGTTATATACGAGACAAGAAGACAAGTGCCAATTATGTCATGCACTACATACTAAAGGGATTCAGTCTGGGTGGGGGAAGTTTTTTCTTGCTTTAGTATTACAGAAAAGAAGGTTTATACCAAAAGGATGCTGATAATTTTGGGTAATATTATCTGAGATAGAGCTTGTTAATATTCATTATATCACCTCGGAACATTGAACACATTATGGATATCTTGTTAAAATATGACACATTCACTTTCAAATGTATACTGGTTAATAAGGCCTAAATGATGTCAGAAATACATGGCAAATGAAACATTTTGATAATGCTACTGAAAAAATCATATTTTCTTGTAACCATGTAAACTGTACAGGCATCCATATTGAAAAGAAGTGAAGACAGAATATATGTTTAAACCTACTGTGTGCACAGTCTAGTTATAGACGAAGCTCTCTTTTAAGAAGTTAAGTCAAACGAATGCAAATGGTAGTTTAAACCTTACCATCTCATTTCTCTTAGCCACAAGATCATGTTTCTAGTGAAATACAGAAAGATGTGATGAGTGTCAGAACATATTACAGTTTTATGAAAATCAATATCCAGGTAATGTTATGATCTTGGTTACATAATATTATATTCTAGTTAACAAAATTGCTGGTAATGTATAGGTGTGTGGTGCACCCTTACAGTCAGACAAATACCCTGATTCATCTTTACCTGGTAGCCCTCTGACTTTTAGTTTTGGTGAACAATCATAACAATCTCAAATGGATTTATTGTAACATATTGTGGCAGAGTTGCAACATGGAGTTTAAAGAAATGTAAGCTACTGAAAATAAACAGAAAATGTGTCGTAATAGTCCAATAAATATATATTTAGATTGGATACTCCGCTTAAATAAGAGTATCAGTAATTTAAAGAGTGAAAGTAAAGCTGAACTCTCCCAGAGGGTAATAATTATAAGACCATGTAATATGTATGTAGTGTTACAAACTTGGTTACATCTTGTTGCATACTTATTCATTATAACATTGTAAGTTGCATATGCTCAGATACCCTGTGCTTATCAGCTATTATTTTACCCTCTGAGGAGGATTGATTTATTTTTCAATGTGTCGTTTATCCAATCAGAGATCATCACAGACCAATGGAAACATGCTTATATATGACATAAATATATAAAAAATATATGAAATCAACAAGTTGCCAATATGATCGATTGTTTGAGTGATGACTGGGTTTGTAGGTCAGGAAGGAACATTAGGAAGGATGTGTAAATAAATTCAGCAGATCTACTTCTTCTCGGTGAGGTAATGTATTTGCGGCAGGATATTGGAGATTGTATCGTTCTCTGTATCTGTATCTCTTTATTGTTCCAATTTTAGTATATGTAGGCACCAGAGAAAATTGGAATTTTTTTGTGGCATTTTGTTATTAAATGATCATTAAAAAAACTCACACGTCTGGTGTATTATTTCCATTTTTTAAGAAAAGCAAAATATAGGGCTACACAAATCTTTTGTTACATTCAGAGGGTGGTCAGCCTATTCTAATTCAGGGTACTATACCACACATTATACATCACTATGAGAGAATCAGATGAGGTGATGGTTAGAAGCTGATATAGTATATGCACTCTTAGTAATGCTCCAATTTATCTTTAATCAATATCCCTATTGCGTCATGATTCCAAGAAGAGAGAGCTCTTAATCTACTGATTTATAATTAGTGCACTTTAATGTATAACATTACTAAGGCTGATTATCTTGTCTTGCTTCATGCCCCTGTGACTCCCCCTACACACATCACCTGCACAAAGTCTTGTTCATATGTAATTCATATTCATAATCTGACACCTTATGGACAATTTGCTCTAGATATTTCAAAACATGTGGCCCTAAACCTATTGGGCACATGAAGCTCTCTTTGAGAGGGCACAAAACATGTTTCTTTAATACATCAAGCATTCCTTTATCTATATCTACCATATTTACCAAATTCAAAATTAAACAAGACATTCACCTAAAAATGTCACTACCTAATTGCAATTTCAGAAGTGTAACGATTGTTACAGACATAAAAATGATCGCCATTCACAAAACAAATGGTGATTGTAACAATAAACACATTTTCCCATGGAGCTTAAACTGCTATCCCCGCATTGTAGTAAAATAACAACAATAAAATCAACTGCTTTTTACCAAACTTTAGATTTAAAATAAATGCAAATCCCACAATACTGCAAATGGAAATAACGATTTACTTTTAATATGAGACCAAATGATAGCATTTTTAAAAAAAGAATTACTAGATGTTCAGATTTCTATCTTTTTTTTCAAAGAGTAAAATATGGTTTATGTTTTATAGGTCATGGACAACTTTATACAAGAACACAAATGTGTACAAAATGTCCCCACCTATGGGTGATCCTGGCAAATGGTTATCCTAAAAATGAGTAGACAAGACTTTACCGACACAATTTGATGACGGAAAATCCAAAATGGCCACCTTAAAATTTACCTAGAATGCCAAAAAACTAATCAGATCTAGATTTTCATACTAAGAATCATCCCTGAAAATTTGAAATTGATCTACAAAACGGTTCACCTAAAAACGCGTAGACAAGACTTTACAGGCAGGATTTTAAGACGGAAAATCCAAAATGGCTGCCTTGGCATTTATCCAGAATGCCAAAAAACTAATCAGATCTAGATTTTCATACTAAGAATCATCCCTGAAAATTTGAAATTGATCTACAAAACGGTTCACCTAAAAACGCATAGACAAGACTTTACGGGCAGGATTTTAAGACGGAAATCCAAAATGGCTGCCTTGACATTTATCCAGAATGCCAAAAAACTGATCAGATCTAGATTTTCATATTAAGAATCATCCCTGAAAATTTGAAATTGATCTACCAAACGGTTCACCGGGAAATGCGTAGACAAACCTCTACAGACAAGATTTTAGGACGGAAAATCCAAAATGGCTGCCTTGGCATTTACCCAGAATGCCCAAATACTATTCAGATCTAGATTTTCATACTAAGAATCATCCCTGAAAATTTGAAATTGATCTACAGAACTGTTCACCTGGAAATGCGTAGACAAGGCTTTACAGACAATATTTTAGGACGTAAAATCCAAAATGGCTGCCTTGACAATTACCCATAATGCCAAAAAACTAATCAGTTGTACATTTTCATATTAACGATCATCCCTGAAAAATTGAAATTGATCTACCAAACAGTTCACCTGAAAACTCGTAGACAAGACTTTACAGACAAGATTTTAGGACGGAAAATCCAAAATGGCTGCCTTGACATTTACCCAGAATGCCAAAAAACTAATCAGATCTAGATTTTTATACTAAGAATCATCCCTGAAAATCAAGAATTGATCCACCAAACGGTTCACCTGAAAACACGTAGACAAGACTCCACAGACAAGATTTTAGGACGGAAAAATCCAAAATGGCTGACAATAAAAAAGTGATCATGAGTTTTTGCTGATTTCTTTTTACAAAATTATCACATATAAATACTGTTAACAACAACATAGGCTTTAACAACAAAGTACATCTGAAATTATTTATAAAGCTACTAAATAGTTAGAATATGAAAACTCAAAAACACCATTCAATATGATACAAAGTATTATCGTGCGCTAACTTTTCTTAAGACATTCAAAATGGCTGACATGACTGAGCTAACAGGTCCAAAACCTAATCAGATCTAGAATGAAGTGAGCTGAACAAGATGTTAAAGTTTTAAAAGCAACTGTGAAGCCGTTTTTCTTAAAGTTTGCAGACAAGGATTTTAGCATTTGACTTCAAAATGGCCGACAGGAAGTAGGTATCAAATTAATTTTTTTTCATCCACATCTGTATGCACTCATAAGTTATCCCTGAAAATTTGAAGGTGATATCTGTAGCGGTTTTGGAGAAAACTCCCGGACGTACGGACGGACAGACGGACGGACGGACGGACAGACGGACGGACGGACGTGCCTAGGCCGACAATATGGCCCCACACTATGTGGTGGGGACATAAAAAGTTAATGTTTTGAAAATAAATAGGATTCATTTTAGCCCAGAGGTTTATATGTGTTTAACAACCTACTTTATGTGACATTTTCATGAAGGAAGTTATTCAAAAACTCTACACGGAAATTAAACTTGAACTTTATCTAAACATTGACTTGTTAATTTGTTCGCTTGAATCAAAGTTGTAGATTTTTCTCTTTAATCAATTTTGAACTAAGTGCATGGTAAAACATTCAAGTTTTTAACTGTATGTACACTTCCCTCCAAAAATTTTGGCAAACAAAATTTCTCTCTTGGACTATGTGTGTGTGTTTGGTAATTTTAACAAATTCATTTAATTTGATCATATTTTGTTCTTTATATTGTACAGTATTGCATTTTGTGTACCACCAATGAAGGTGAGCAATACCTCTTGCATATATCCCTGACCCATATATATATATATATATGGTTGTTATTAATGGCCTAGTCACATAGCCCGGCCGATGAGGTTACGATGAGCCAGCGATGCAATTTTCACCGAACTCGGCCGAACACCGGCCGGACATCCGTGGCGTTTGTTGCTTAAAACCGCATCGGTGGTAGCTCGGTGAAATTTTAACTTCGGAGTTAAACCGAGCTCCCTCATCATGTCATCGCAGCCCGATCGTAACCACATCGGAAAACACGTCAGCCGGTGCACGGCCGAGTATCGGCCGGTGCACGGCCGAGTATCGGCCGGTGTCCCGTGCATCTGAGACAACCAGAGGACGAGTTTTTTTAACGGACAGCGGCCGAGCTCCGACCGAGCTCCGGCCGATGTGGGACAGAGCATCGGCCGGTCACTGTTCAAAGCCCGTTAACAACCCGGCCGGCGATCGCACGGTGTCCTGTTACCTGCTCGGGTACCGGCCGTATTCCTTCCGATGTCCGGCCGACCTCCGGCCGGTAGTTGCTGCCACATCGGCAGAAAAAAACTACTATTTTGAGACAGACTCCGTACGGTCACCGGCCGGTGTTCGGTCGGTCGCCTGAAGATGTCCGGACGGAGTCCGTTCACGTCACCGAGCTCTGCTTCCGATGAGGAGAGCTCGGTGGCACCAAAAAAATCCACCGAGCTCTACCGATGCCGGACATCGGCCGGGCTATGTGACTAGGCCATAACACATGTATTCATGGAAGACCCAGTAACCCCTCATTGAAGAGCCCCTCAGGACCACTCCCAGTCAAACACCCTGAAGTACTTTAAGCAAACAAGCAAATTCAGTCTTGCCTGAAGTGGGAATCTGGGATCTATTGCATAATTGGTAAATGCGGAACCGCTGAGCTTTCTGGGTGGACTTGGGGACTATCTTTTTATCATCATTGTAGATTTTATTAAGGAGGGAAATATCAAAATAGTTTTGATTTTGGCATGCTGCTTCATAATATATACAATGGTATCATTGTTGGAATGGCTCCCTTCATTCTGACATCTCAGTTATTAATTCAGCAGAAAGGCTGCATGAGCCGGAGAGAAGCCTTTCATACAGATACAACTCCCATATCACTTCCCTAAACTACAGTATCCCCTGATCTAGGTATGACTCTAACTCATCATCCTAGCCACTACCACCTTGGTCTATTACCTTTTCCCTTCTTTTACCACCCCCATATCATTGTATGGACAAAATGTGTAGAGATCCTATTACAAAATTTCTGAGATTATTACCACTTTAAGTCATTGGGCACATTATCAAATATTATGTAAGTCCATTCCACTAGACAATATGCTATTGGATATGGATAAATAGATGGTAGCACGTGTGTTGGTAGGGTGAGAATACATGAAGACATATGGCAAAAATCATTTAATTTCTTGATTTATCAAGTATTTCCAGTTGGATTTATGTAAAGCACAGTTAAATATTGTTGGATTATAACTGTGAATAATCATGTTGACATGAGGATCGTGATTTGAAATCAAAACTGGGATCCATAAAGAAAAAATAAACTTTTAAATTTTTTCAACTTTGTGTCAATAGAGATTAGTTTTTTTTCTCGAAACAAAAGATGTTCTTCTTTCACAGGTTTTGCTGTATATAACCTGTATGTAATTTGTAACGAGGGCATCCACCTTGTAGTTGTTATCATAGAAAGCCTCAATAATTATATGATCAAGTTTGTATTGGTTATTATCCCTTGTAAAAAAGATGATCCAATAAATACCAATTTTAACCCAGTTCTCTTTAAAATCTCTTTAAAAAAGAACTGCATGACTTTCTGGGATTTCTATGGAATTCAGACTATTGACATCATGACGGTTTATTTTATTTCAAGCTAATCTAAATCAATTCTACTTTTCTTCCATTTAAAAACATGACCAATTTCCCTTTTTGAACTGAGATATAAATTCAACAGCTGCCTTTGATTAATTGTTTTGAAGGTCATCGTGACAATTAACTGACATTATTTCAAGGTCTACAACAAAAGTACACTCTTGTTTAACAAGAAATGATTAATTGGGCAATAGAATACAAATTCTGTGCAGTATTTCTTCAGCCGGTCTAGAGAATTCACTCTTTGAACAGACTTTCTCTCTAAAATTTGAATTAAGCACACATTTCTATTTTTATTACATGTAAGCCTAATGCCTATTATACTTTGCCTTATTCAGCTCTTTTCTACTATATTTGTCACTTGAATAAATATCAGCGGATTCTCTCAAGATTATAGGGTAAATATCATAGCAACCAAACAATAGGCCCCCTTCAATGTGAAACCTAGTATATATTACAGTTTCATTTTGTTCTGCTTTTGGCATATGATATATGATATACAGTGTATTAATTTGGAGCCTGCATAATGGTGTGGTTTCAGCAAAGCATTTGAGAATTGTTCACAAAAGAGCATACACCAAATGCTCCATGGTCTTTAGATCAAGGGCATTTTGCCAGAAATTCAAAATTAGGTGAAAAGATGTCACCAGCCCAAAAAGCCTTATAGGACATGCCAAAGCTATGAATTGTACAGAAACAAAGCTTATACATAGAATCCCTAAATGCCCCTATTATATCATCATGATAAACCATGACACCTCATTTCTTCTCAACCCTGAGATGATCATGATAAACCATGACACCTCATTTCTTCTCAGCCCTCAGGTGAAACAGAAAGATGCTATGAGTATCAGAATACTATTATACCAGTCCTATTATGTATTATTACATAAAGCCACTACAACTAATTGCAAGTGTCAACCCACTGTCCTCTGTGGAGAACCATGCATCTTTCATTAACTTGCAAAAATGAAAAGAAACAAGAAGTAAAGTAAAGCAAGACAATCTTTATTCTATTCTGTAGCTTCAATGTCTAATTTTGGTTAACCAAACAAGTAGTCATGGAGATAGTACATGTACATCAATTTAAGAAATGTCAGAAATTAGATATGGTGCAATAATCATAAAATATCATTGGCAACCACAATTTTGTACTAACGATGATTGCCAGCACAATGTAATTCAATTTATTGTACAGGACCCAGAATTTATCTGTACAATGGCTTTTGCAAGTTTGAAGGGAGTCCACTATACACTGTATGACTTTGTTATCTGACGGGGTTCCAGAGCAGATGTTTTACAAAATAAAAATTATTTTTATATAGTAAATTAAAAGTTTGAAAGCAGACAACAAAATTAGAATATCTGGCTCCTGGATTATCCAATATGTTGTTATGGCAGCTTGACTTTTATGAATTATGAGGTTATGATTAAATGAACAATTTCAACCTATATGTAGGGTTACTATAGCAACATCATACCTGAATGGAGTGAATTAATTTTGCATCAATTAGCACACTCATTATCATAATATTGAATCATCACAAATAAATGAGGACAGTCACCCTGGATAGACATAAGGCAACCTAGTTTTTGGTGATTGGTTTGATACTTCAGGTTTATAATTCAATTCAATTCAATTTAATTGTCATCTTCATTAGCTTGTAATTTGATTAAATTATTTACAAGATATTCAAAATGATGCATGGTCACAACGACATGCTCTCCATGACCACCACTCACCGCTCTTCTTGACCAACCCTCCCTCAATAAGAGACATAAAACCATTTTTATCCAAAACTCAAAACTTTAATTGTAAAAATGATAACAGTTGTTATATGAGTTGTTCTAATGACTCGATTTGTCTTTGCTATTCAGCAAATCATGATAAAGTGGAAAATTACTATTATAAACCTGCACATGGAAAAACATTCACAGAGAAAATGTTTACATAGAAACATTTATAAAGGAATATATTTCCTGTTAGAGTGTATGAAAATAGAGGACATAAAAACATCATTAAAATACTTGAGTTCTTATTTTATGAGCCACCCATTAAGATAATGCAACAAACAACCATATTTCTTTTGCTCGGTTCAAGACAATAATATGTGACTAACATGAAATATAGTAATCCAGCTTGAAGTCAACCCTCAAAATTGAAAGAAAGTCAACAAGTTACATTTATGTAATAACTTTTGGAAGAAATTGAATCGAATAACCATATATGGAATGACATTTTGAACGCAAGATGCAATAAAATTTATCATAATAAACATTCATGACTTAAATAACAATGCAATATACCGCATCACAGTGACCGTGACATCATAAAACGCAGTAATAATGTTAACTGCTGTTATATTTAGCTTAATTATATTGTCTAATATACATAGAGAAACAAGTGCTCAAATCAGCTGAGTATTGGTGGGCTGGTGAGGCCATGCGATGCCACAGTTGAGAGATCTCAGGCAAATAACATCCCTCACCGTAGCCAGGATTTGCCAAGGGGGGTTCAGTTTTCAAAAATTTCCAGGGGGGTTCACATTTGACAATATTGGCCCAAATATGACTAAACTCACTTGAGAAGTGCTCAAAATGGTGAAAAACTGCATGATTTCGAAAGAATTTTTGGCCAGGGGGAACCTGCGAACCCCCCCCCCCTTGGCTACGGGTCTGCTTACCATATAATTTCAGCATTTTGCAATACACCTATTGTTCCTTTGGACTTTTAGAGACTGAGGTTGATTCAGGATCATTCTTTTCATGATGGTAGCAAATAATCATGTGTTAATAATCAATGAATGCTTTTGAGATTGCCCATGTTATAAAATCACAAAAAAGGTGAAATATCTTTTCTTGTATTGGACCATCCTCCGATCACAGGGCATCAAAATCCAGAATATCATCTTTCTCTTCATCCCCAAGTCATTGATCACATGATTCAGTTTAAACAGGCACTTTCAAATTGGTTATAGCAGGGGGAAGAATGAGGTACAGATTCTGGACACCTGCTTAGGAGGATGGTATTGGAGACATGATACTTTCTTTTACTGGACATATTTTTAATTTGTATCACTATCAGATACATAAGGGTAATACGAAAATGAATGAAAATTCAAGTTTGAGGGAACTTTCTACTATATCTGCCATGTTATCTGAGCTGATTTAGCCACCTAGCGGTGAAACTGGTAACTGCCTACAGGCATTTGGGTTATTGAAGCAAAACATGTGACTACCCATCCCTCGTAAAACTGACTTGGCAAAAATGAGACATGAGGTTTCACCAATGAAAGTCACAGTCACCTATTTTCATTTTCTGCTGAAATTTCTTATTTCTCCTTTAAACAGTGTGGTATTTTTAATTTTTAATGTTAAAATAAAATGATTTATGTAGAGTTTTGCATTAAATGGGCAAAAACATCAAAGTTATTCAAAATAATGTGGCATTGAAATTGAGAAAATGCAGTTAAGGAGTCATTAAACTTGAACTGGGAATAAAGCAGAAGTTATATGTAAACATATTTTGAAATTCTCAAGTTGCTTTTAAAATAATACTCTCTCAAACAAACAAAAAAACAAAACACAACAACTTATTCAAACAATGTCAGACCTACAAAAACAAATAAAACTTGTTTTAAACTTCATATTTGATCAGTTTATTTTTTATCAAACCAAGCATTACAATATTACAATTGACAGTTGACACTACAGTACACATAATCTTGTGTGATGTCACTTTTAAAATATAATATCCATTAAAAACAAACAGCGCTCTTCGATATATAATTTCAATCTATAGTTTGCGGGCACAACCATCAGATTGCATGTTAGGTGTTAATTTTAGGCTAATAATGCAATGGTAATTTCAAGGATTGGTCTACATTTCACTCATTAACATGATCTATAGATAAAATGCAGATTTTCCAAGGTTTTTCATGTAATGTTGAATTACTCCATAGTTTAACCTATTTCAGTAAAGTACAATTAATCTAAAATTGAAATATATTTGTAGCTATGATTTCAAGTGCTGCCATCTTTTTAAAAGTACAACTTTGTGGAAAACTATCTTGTTTTTGAATGTTTGTGTTCGTAGTGCGTACATATTTCAGATACTTGACTTCATGTTGAATTCGTTTAATTTCTGGATTTTGTTAATTGATATAAATTTGTGACACACCAAGTCATAAATCAGACAGCATCGAGAACATTAACTGATTTGACCTACAAGGTAAAAAGTATAATGGTGGCCATCTTAGTTTCACACTAAATACTTGCTTAATTAGACCACCATTTAAATGGTATGCTAAAAATATTTTCATATTCAGATTGAAATGATTGTGTGTGGGATTTAGTGCAAAGCGTATAATATGGCACCTTACAGAGAGGTTTGCTGGTTGAACTGAATGAATCCTGAAAACAAAAGATTTTACTCCTTGTTTATACCTTAGCTAATAAACAATCAACACATAACAAACTTATAGCTAGGGCAAAGCAAAGTCCGCTTACGTGTGTGACAGATGTCAATCAACTTGGACGCCACTATCCTCTATTACAGATTCTGATTGGTCAGAAGCAGGTTGTAAGCTCGTTTCTGATTGGTCCGGCTGTTTTTCAGATGGTGAAACGGAGTTAGATTCAGAGTCTGATGGACCATTTACAATTACTCCTACTCCTGTTTTAACCTCTTCTGATTGGTTGTTCTCAGACACGCCTGTAGATTCTGAACTACCTGATTGGTCGATTTGATGATCTGGATTTTCTGATTGGGAGTCAGGTGGATCTCCATTTTGTGTTGTGACAGGACTGGCTCGGGAGTTGGGTGTATTAGGGGGTGTTTTAGTAGGCTGGATATCTCTCCCCAAAGTGTTGATATTGGCTTCAGTGTCACCATCTGTTGGATTAGTGTTTACAGAATCTTCCTCCACTGAAATATGAATAATATGATAATGATTACCTTAAATTATTTATTTTTCAATAATGTCCTCCTAGACAGAATCAGGACAAAGTGACAGCAGCTATCTTATCTTTCAAAATAAAATGGTAGATGGGAATTAACACTTTCAGAATGTTTTGGCTAAACCGCTTGGTTATGTCATTTTGGTTTGGAAATTGCTGCGGCATCAATCATATATTATAACTTCACCTCAAGCTTGATAATTACTCCAAAGTTTGAAATGGTTAATTAATGTCCATCATTTTGAAAAGGCAATGGCAATCAATATCTAGTGATACTGGCTAGTGAGTCTAAAACCCCAATTTGGTAAAATAAAAATAAACAGCAAAAAAAACAACATTTAAAATGTTCAACATTAGAGTCTGGAGTTTACCTTGAGAGCCATTGACAAGGGGTTCATTTTTGTTCCTCTCTGCTTGAAGAGCTCTACAAAGACTCTCTAGACGCCGTATCTTTGTGTTCAAAGTTGCAATTTCTTTATCTGATCTTGTTTTCTAAAAAATGATAATATATTTAGTAGCCTACATACTGACATATAACATGGATATTTTTGAGATATTTAATCTTGGGAGGTACTGGAGGTACAGTGAGATGCATTGAAGAAACATTGTATCAAATGTTCATTTGGAAAATCAGGGCAATGCAAGACCTAGTCTAATTTGACAATAGTGAACCTCAATAGGCAAAATGAATTACTGGATGCACAGATGGCTGAGGAAATACTCAAGGAAACTCAGTAAACTTTCTTCTTCTGTTATGTTAATCAATGCAAAGTTGGAACAAATACTTATGGGACTGACATACTTCCTCTGTCATGTTAATAATGCAAAGTTGAATTTATACATATGGGACTAACATACCTCCTCTGCCATGTTAATGAGGGCAGTGTTGGAACTTTCCCATCTATTCCTCCACATGTGAGTCTCCTTCTCCAATTTTCTGATTTTCTTTGTCATCTAGGATACATAAAAAAGTCATATTGTAATACATCCCAAAAGTAATCTAGAAATATACATCACTCTCCTTAATTTTCTGCAAGTTAAAATGCTGGAATCTGCAAGTGAAATTAGTGAATTCTGCTAGGGAAAAGGCCAATTCTTCAGCAATTTTGCAGGTACATACAGTCAATATCACATGCTGCCACCTATCGAAAACAAAACAAAAAAAACAACACAACCAATTTTTTTGTGTATGGGACATGGGTGAGTGATTTCTTCATTAAGGAATTGGAAGTAAGTATTAAATTACCCAGGTAAGGCTGATCATTCATACTTTAAGAAAATATGTCAATTCTGTGGGGAATTATCAAAATTTATGTTTCTGCATTTCCACACCTGAAGGCTAATTGCATCCTAGCTCTGCAAATATGGAATTCTAGGGGAGTAATACAATGAAATTATATTTCAAATCTATACAATGTAATGTATAGCAATGTGCAATACAAGTCAATAAAATGCAAATGTCATTTGCCATTTGCACCAAACACTGAAAGCCAACCACAAAAAGTTTTAGACTAACAATATGTCATCACTTGTGGTGACATAATTTTCAATGTTCAATATTACTTACTTTCTCCATTTCAGTCTTGAAGGAGGCGAAAACTTCGTTGCTTTTTGACAATGTTGTCTGAAACTCCTCATACTTTTCAGTGTACAGCGCCACCTGGAGGATGACAAATTTAATAAAAATTAATTAAAATAACTGTCCGAAAATATGTAAGGCAAATGAAATTTGGAGGCAAATTTGAGTTAAAGAGGAAATAATACTATAATGATACAATTTCAGTTTCAGTTTATATTGAAAATATATTTTTCTGTAAAGTATTGGTGAAGAACTGCCTAATGACTGGTTACACCCATGTATTACATAAGCTATATAAATGTATTAAATAGGCAAAATCAATGTATTACAAAGGTTATATAAATGTGTTACATAGGTTACATCCATGTATTGCAAAGACTATACCGATGTATTACAAAGGCTACACCATTTTTCTTATTGAAAGGCATATCTATCTAACCTGTGTCCTGAGCTGCTTCTCCTGAGCCTCTAGTAGAGCTATCTTGTTCTTGGCCTCATTTTGCTCGGCCAGTAACTACAAGCAAAAACACTAATGAGTTTATATGCAGCAATCTCTCCCCCACTAGAGTGACCCAACATTTTGAATTCAAAAATTACTCGACATGTTAAATTACGATTCGACACATGGTTTCGAATCTCACAGTTGAATGACTGATGACATCCTCCAAGCAGGTATCCAGAATCCGTACCTCCTTCCTCCTGCCATAACCAATTTGGAAGTGCCCGATTAAACTGAATCACGTGATCTAATTATGCGCAATGACTTATACATGATTTCTGTCGCAGTGTCGCGACAGCCAATCAGATTGCGAGTTCTTAATCGGGGAAATGTTAACTGCTTATCGCAGGGGGTAAAAAGAAAGAATATATTCTAGATTTTGAAGCCCTGTGATCAGAGGATGGACTGACGATAGCAATCAAAGGGGACATGCCATTAAGAGGCCATTCTCTGACTTAGTCATTTTTTTCAAAAGTGTGAAAATAAAAACATTCATGAAAAGTTCTTAAAATATTCTGAATAACAAGTTGAATATATATATTTAATGATGGCACAAGCAAAAGTCTGAAAATTAACATGAAATGAAGGGTTTTGACAGATGCAAAAGATGGTAGATTTGTGATGAAGAAATAGAGGTTTTTGCAGTGACAACACAATTACCTCGAAGTTATCCGTTATGAGAGGCTGAGGACTAAACTTGACATAATTTTCAATCTCAGAATATCAGTAGTATCTAACTTTAGCCGGACAGCCACTCAAAATGT
This sequence comes from Owenia fusiformis, assembly GCA_903813345.2. NCBI lineage: Eukaryota > Metazoa > Annelida > Polychaeta > Sabellida > Oweniidae > Owenia > Owenia fusiformis. The sequence goes on along the minus strand of CAIIXF020000011.1, from coordinate 13,030,264 downwards.
ATATGGAGCCCATAAGATTCATTTTTCTCAATTGAAGTCACTATTTCTGTTTTTAGCTTCAGAGGATAGGAGGTACATGAACATGCTAAGTTTACCTAGATCACAAGCCTTACCACAAATATAAAGTATATAGGAATAGAGTTGATATGTGTGAAAACCTTAAACTTCCCATTTTATTGGGGATGGAACTTGTGGACCATGTGTATTTCTAACTTCTTCACATCTGCATGGATCTAAAATTGTGGCAGCCATCTTGGATTTGTCATATATGTGGACATGGTTTTGGTTGTGCTGAATTTGTTTCAAAATAACATTTCTTGTATACCTTCGATAAGTGAGATAGGCATTTGAAATTAAATACAGATAGTATACTTGACATTTAATGCAGTAAACAGTAATACAATTCATTCATCTTACATAATAAGTGAGTCCAGACAAAAAGTTGTTATTGTGTTAGTTTAACTGGGCATAAATTACACTCATTGGCCTTGGTTTTCTTAACTGGCTTGGATAAAATGTTGTTCTGTTTATTCAGAAAAGGAGTATAGTTCAATATACAAGTTCACATTCGTTCCATCCTTGTAGAAATGAATCTCATATTATTTCATCTCAAATATAGAACACAAAAATATAATAAAAAACAAGTTTCTATTAATTGCAAAAGTTAGCTTCTATGTCATGACTGAGTTTGGGTTCCGCTTTTAGTGAAAAAATATCCATCTGGAAATATCGTATTGACCATTGCTATACACTCCATATTTAATCCTCCTAGTAAATAACATTGATATACAGTATACAAGTATATATGACATCGAGGATCTGGGGTTTGGGTAATGTGGGACATGAGGCCACTTGTCTTTTTGAATCTCATATTCAATATTCTTTCTTTAAACTCTCATATTTAATATTTTTGGAGTGGTAATTCAATTATGTACCTATTTTTTATTCTTTATCCCATAGTTGAACTCTGTTCCACTCTGTTAGGTAACATGAAAACATATTTGTGATATTTTGCAAATGCGTGGAAAAAGTGATATCTGTGGAATACGGAAAATATTTCACAGATATCACCTTTTGGCAGGGATGTGAAAACTACCACCAATATGATGTGTTTTGTTACATAGTGATTTCATGACATCACAGGGATGAATGGATGTTGTTTTGATATGCTTTGTTTAGTTTTAGAGGTCAACTATGGGAAAAATCGAACATCCTATGAATTTTCGTGATATTGTGTTAATCCAACTCATTCATATCAATATCTGCGCTAATTCGCTATGCTAACTTGGCAAGATCTTGATATCAACTCAGAGATAAAGATAAAATCATTTAAAATCATATAATATCCTATACATATCCTTTACTGTGCCACAACTTTCTCATATGTTATATATTTTGGCACAGGCCATCATTTATTTTCCTTGAATTCATGCTTTTGTTCCTCGTTTTAGAAATGAGAGGAAATCTTTGATTTTCCTTGTATTTAAGTTGCTTAAATGTTGCCCTGTGATGTTGACAAAAGTCAATAGTAATACATTACAGTCACAGTTGAAATGTACCCATTGCTAGCCCAGAACCTACCAAAATAGCATTTGCATTTTGTCAATATTGCCCTATGTGCTTTTCCATGAAAATAATTTTAATCGTATCTTTTCTTCAGTATTTCATATATTACATTTTAATATATTAAAATTGGTTAATATTTATATACTATTTACTTAGACAACAATAAATAAAGAATTTTTTGTAAAAACACCAAAAATGGTATATGATCTTTAAATGACTGTTGTGTGAACATCAAAGGTCAAAATTCGCTGAAATTGTATTTTTATAAAGCACAAATGATTTTTCTTCAATATGATATGCATTATTATCAGATATCTTTGGGGGCTAAAAAGGGCCCTTAATGACACCCGTCCTTTCCATTTTGGCAATGAACTTGGAAAAATAGTTTGTCTATTGGGCAATGGACTGAATGCCAATACGTTAAACTGGGCAATCATGTTTCCAAACTTAGACATAGAAACAGTTTCAATAGCAATAGGAAAAACTAGTTCCGTATTGGGCAATGGACTGAATGCCAATATGTTAAATTGGGCAATCATGTTTCCAAACTTACAAAAACTGTGACAATCCTACTGAAACTAGAATACCAAAAATATGAACCTAAACTCACAATTTCTTTCTCCACAGTATTTTTCTGTTTTTCCTCAGTCAGATGTAGTGTTGATTGCTGCAGCTTTGCCTCAACGAGTTGTGATTCAAGGTCTTTGTGCTTAATCACTTTTTCAATATGCTGAAACAAGAAGAATTACTTATCAACAAGAACAGGGCAGGGACATGGTGAACACTTTAAATATACTGTATTCGAACATGACTGTATTCATGCCTTCTATAAACTGTGAACAAAGTCAATGTTTCACCCGGGGCATATTCGAGATCAATGCCCTGGCTCTGTATTAAGTGTTTCGTTCAGTGCAAAAGCTCAACCAGAAGTAGAGGTGGAAATGCCCTGCGTGGTGTATTTGAAAATAGTAGCCCTGCTCTTAGGTCTATATTTCTTAAATGAGTCCTAGATTGTCATACCAAGAGACATCCCTGAAAATTTCAAATCTATTTTGCAGTTTGCCTGGAAATGTGCAGATGGGAAAGGTGACATTATCATACTTTTTAATTTTTAGTTAAAAAAATAAATAAAATGCTACATATCAGTCAAGAGATTGAAAATATGTCAATAATTGTCATTATTTGAGGTTCATAATATAGCATATTGAATGATATGGTTTGTAATCTTTTCCACAAAACAAAACAGAGATTTTACCTGTTCTCTTAGATCATATTGCTCAATCAGGTTCTTTAACTTAGATGCAAGGTCAATATTTTCCTCTCTTAGTTTGGAGTTCTTGGAGTGATGATCATTCATCTGAGATTGGATGTCAGTAATTGTGGTCTAAAACAAACATATTAAGAGTTACTGAAGCCTATGGCGGCTGAAGCTTCACTAATTCAATACAGAAATCTACATCGTATTGCTTATCCCTATTATTTTCCCAATTTTGGGAAGTTACAGCCACTGTATGGTTACCATAGATCAAATGTGACTTAGGCCTAAGATTCCTTACAGTCGACTCTATCTAATAACACCTTGTTGTTGAACATGTGTTTCATTCTAGAAGACCTAATTTTCAAAGTGAAGCATTTTTCCTTAATAGCCTTTAATGAAGTCAGAGTTCAGGAATTACTATTATCTTGTATGTTATCTGGAGAGAATATTTCAACATTTTTTAAATAGTTGTAATCAAAAATTCATTGCAATATACAGCAGTCTGCCTCCTTTAATCATTGTTAGTACAACTCTCTACAGTTTAATAAGGAGAACTTGTAACTTTCAATTTTTCAAAGCTTACCTGGAATTTAGCCGTGACTTCTTTCCTCTTTTCTTCTTCCTCTCTGGCCCGAGCCAAACTTTCCTCCTAAAATATTCCATTCAGTTATAACAAATAATTAAGGCCATTCTCATCACAATGTAAAAATGCTTAAGTGGTGAAGTTTAATTTTGAAGATTAATTTCTGTATATTAATATATATAATACATCCAAGTAGGGTACAACACATAGTTAATATGTGTACATTTAAAAATATGATGCATTTGATTTGACTCAGCTAAATAGGTCTCGAATAGATATATGGATACAAGACAAAGTACATAGTATCTGTTAATATAATATATAAAGTATTTAGTTATAAACAAGATGAAAGTGCTGAAGTTATTTATAGTTTATACCTTGACCAGCTTATTGTGCCTCTGCAACTCCCTACACAGACTTTCCAGCTTTGATTTAGCTAGAACTGCTTTACTATGCTCACTCTGCAGCTGTTCCTTCTCCCTCCCAAGGACCTGCATTAAAGGGACACAATTACATGTATATCATATATATACCACTTTACTATGCTCACTCTGCAGCTGTTCCTTCTCCCTCCCCAGGACCTGCATTAAAGGGACACAATTACACAATTACACATATTATATTATATACCACTTTACTATGCTCACTCTGCAGCTGTTCCTTCTCCCTCCCCAGGACCTGCATTAAAGGGACACAATTACACATATTATATTATATATATACCACTTTACTATGCTCAGTCTGCAGCTGTTCCTTCTCCCTCCCCAGGACCTGCATTAAAGGGACACAATAATACCTGGAACATTCCCCGTTCGCAATATCTGTTATCAATGTATTTGGCTCAATAACATGTGAATCCTTCATTTGATTATTCAACCGAATAAAGGGGCCTTTAATTGTCTTCTATTCTTTTAAAAGTGTGGCAAATTAGATTAAATTTTACAATACTCATATTCATCATACTATCAGTGATTTCCCCAGCATTAAAGCAAGTGGGCGCACTGAACCCACCTGAGATTTAAGAAACAAGCTTGCCCCAGTGATTTCATTAATGGCGTCCTTCAATGGAGAGGATGTAAATCAAGATTGGGTGGACGTAAATAAAAAATAATTACGTTTTTGGGACGCAATTTGAATTTCGTAAATCACTTCATGAATTCACTTAATAATTGAAAGAAATTCTATTTCTAAAAGAAATAAAATTTTCTTTTGAAGTTTCCTTCCCGAAGTTGATTTCTGATCGAAATAGTACGAGGCATGTGATAGGACAAATTGTTATCCAATACTCGATATCCAAGCAGTAATCCACCACAGTGATCAAATAGTGATGTTATTTTGATCGCATACTCGGGAATTGCTTTTAAATAAAAAATCCACGTGCGCTTGATCTATATTTTTTGTTAAACACTTTTCTTGGGAGAGCAGAATAGAAATACTTAAAATTATCAGAATTTTCGAATTTTTTCAATAGTGACACTAGGGGGACTCTACTGAATGTTTATTTAAATTTTAAGTTGCTATGGTATCAACTTTTTCCGTCATCTTTCTGTTAATAACCTTGAAACCATTGCGATTGCAAAGTTGTTGCGTCAAACAGACATGTTAAGGTTGGTCGCGGGAGATGTCGTTTTACACCATTGTTTCTGGACGGATTTTGAAAACAATTTCACGACAGTAATCAGTATGAATGTAAGTAATTCAATAATTAATTTCACATCCATACTTTTATTGTAAATTATGTTTTATCATGTCTAAATATTGAGGAATGAACTGCGCTTGGCTTCAGAAATCAACCTTTGACGACAGAACTGTTCAGTGTATAGAGTAAACTTTAGACAGACAATTCAATAACTTAATGTGAACGGATTTTTGAATAGTTTTCAGACTCATGATCAGATTAAAATGAAGATTTGGAGGTTTTTTATTTTTTAATTCTAAGATCTAAGTGTACTGAGCAGTGGGTGCATAAACATTACACATTCGGCAATGCTTTTTTCAAGTGAAATCAGACGACGCTTGCAGTAAATATCGTCCAACATTTGTGTTTACACAGTCGTATTTCAAAACTAAAGCAGTATTTTAAAAATATTAAACGATCCGATTGCGATTAAGAGTTCCTTGTTTTTGAATATATACATTCGAATTATATTCATTTATAAATAAATGAAAAAAAGTGGTCCCAAGGTGAAAATATGACTATGAAAAATCAAATGTCAATGTCAGATCGGACATTTTATAAAATGCAGCAAAATGTAGCAAACTGGAATATACATTACTTTTACAATCGCGCGGACGTATAAGTACAGCCGTGCACGTTCTCCAAATAAATGACGCGAGCTTTCTCCATTGAAGTTTAGTGGTTACATTATTATTAGATAGATATACTGCACCTGGAGGCATCATTTCGTACAGTGCGATCGTGATCAGCGCTCGTAGCGGTGATCCAAATTTTGTCATTTTTGATCACTGTGATCAGTACGAGTCTTACATTTGGCCGCTAGCTGAAGACCCGATTTAAACCATTTTCTATTGGTCAAGTGCGATCACAAGATCATTATTTAAGAATGCGCATGCGCAAGAAACTGAACCCAAAAATTGAACCTCGCGCAGATTGCCCCTAAACTAGAGCAAAATCAGTAGCTAATTGCTTCGAAATAAGCAAAGAAAATGTGTTTCTAATGGTTGAATATAAGTTATACCTCACAAGTGATGGTATCTGTATCATTTAATGACATACTAGACTCGCCAGAACACTGATTTAGACCAATAAATAGCAAAAGCGATACAAAATTTCATCAATTTTATTTCGGTTAGTGTAAAAGCGTGACTTTGAAAAATCATGAAAATTGGGCTTTTGACAGATTTCAGATTTAAATTGTGAAAATGCATATTTTGTACCCACTTGAGAAAAAATCCTGTGGAAATGTCAATTTTTCCCACTGATTCATTCAATGACATCATAATGCAACATCACCCTCAAACACTATAAATTGGCAAGTGACTAGTTAAGGACATGAGATTTAACTTACAGTTAGTTTGCGTTGGTTCTGCTTGAGTGTGCTCTGGGTAACTCTATGATCCTCAAGGAGGTCAGTATACTTCTTACAAAGAGCAGCTAACTTCTCTTCAGGGGAGGAAAGGCTGTTCAAGGCCTTCAGGATATGCTCTAGACAGAACAAAATATAAATGATTACCAAAGCCTCAGTCACATTTGCCCTATGGCGGCTGTAGCCTCACAAAATCCATATAAAAAATCTGTATAGTACTGCTTATCATTTTATTTCATGCTGCAATTTCTCTTGATTTTTGGAAGATACAGCCACCATATGGCCACAGTAGAGCAAATTTGATGGAGGCTTAAAGAGGAAGGTTGCTAGTGTTGTTAAGCAACTTATGTTGCACATTAGGACATTTATTTTTGTAGGGTTAATCCCAAGCAGAGGATGAAATGTCCAATGTCAAGGGGATGATGTTTACAAGTCACTCCCTTATCATTTGTGGGACTGACAAACAAACACCATATAAAATGGTCTACCAATAGAATATACAAAATAGGACGGTTGAGATGCAGCACTGATGCATGCAAGTCACAACTGTGCTGTTTAGAGTCCATTTCACTGCTTCATTTCGTCAGTAGAACGGCAAAAATAAGAAATTGGGAGACCATTGTGCAATAATATATGGAAAGTATATTCATAATGTACATGAATGACATTTGTATATCTTGGATTTCTTCTAGTTTGGCTTATAAAGTGTGTGGCCTCTTATATTTGGATGTTTCTCTGCCATGTTATTTTCAATAAGATTAACATGGCTGAAATTCTTCAAATTACAAGAGGGCACAGGCTTATTGCACAAAAAACTAAAAAATCTGAAATATACAAATGTCATTCATGTACATTATGAATATACTTTTCCATATATTATTGCACAATGGTCTCTCAATTTCTTATTTTTGCCGTTCTACTGACGAAATGAAGCAGTGAAATGGACTCTAGTCCTTTTGATAACAAGTTGACATTGCATTTAGATTAATTATACATTTCACTAACTTGAATTTAACTCTTCAACAGTTTTTAATTGCCAGTTTGTTTACTTAATGGTTAAGATAGGTGCAAATAGAGTTCAAATTACCTATTGTCTTATCTTCCTTTTTCTTGCGGGTTGAATCTTTTTGAACTTTCTTGGGTGACACAGCCTCCAGTTCCTGTAGAGCCAATTGAAGGTCTGCTGATGGACTGGGTTCCCTGCTAGATTCCTCAGTGGAGACATCTGGTGGAGAAGTACTTGCAGCTTCAGTGCTGCCATCTGGAATAAATGAAGGAATATCAATAAAAATATATCAAATGCTTCAAACCAAGCTTATTTCTTTTGTATCAGATGCTGGCACAATTTTGCCGGAAGTTTGCAACAAGCAATTTGGAAACACTGTGACTTACATTTCATGCGTTAGTGAACACTGAAAATGAACCAGCCTATTAGATTTCATCATGATACATTGTACAAAATTGAAATTGTATATATAAAATATGTAGAGTCCTATATTTTAATAATAAATGAATTACATTGTCAAGTAACAAGTGAAGATGTTTTATATGCATTGATTTGCTTTCTATCAATACAAGTTTTTAATTGTATGCTGCAAAATGATAGTCTTATAGTACCCCCTGAAATCCCAGGAATTGAAGTCCAATTCGGCCGTGAAAATTGTTTTTACCACTTTAAAGGCCATCACCTTATATTTTCTTACACCTACTAGGTTACTCTAACATACTGCATTGCCAAAAGTTACTTCTTGCAAACTTCCGGCAAAACTGTGCCAGCATCTGATACATTTGTTAAAGTGTTTGTTTGAAAGTTTTTATGGTAATCTGGTAGTGACATGAAACCCTTTGTTTGTCTTAATTACACATACATAATTTGAATTTTAAGTATAAATATGAGTATTTGAATTTTAAGTATATAAATATGAGTATGTAATTTGAATTTTAAGTATTTTAAGTATAAATATGAGTACGTAATTTGAATTTTAAATATAAATACGAGCATGTAATTTGAATTTTAAGTATGTGATTTGAACAAACTTCTATAAGTTACTAAAATTGACATATCATAATGTAGTATTGACGTAAAACTACCTTGCTGTTCTGGAGCTGGTTGTGCATTGATTTTACCACTCTCACAGGGTTCCTCTATCTGCACATTCTCCTCCTCAACACCCTCCACACCAACCTATCATAAGTACACAGAAAAGTAGTAAATATAATTTTGAACATCCACTATTTTTCAAGTTACAGCAAAAATTGTAAAATAGCATGGAAAGGCCACCTTTTTTCAAGATGGCTGCCATGTGTTTCTTCGATAGCTTTATTAATGTCCTACATAATATTTTTACATTTAAAACATATTGCGTTTTACAGTTTTACATATTGTACAATCAGATTCAAAGCCAGTTTTTAATTTCTTTTAGAATCACCAGAACTGCCATTTATGGAGTTCCTTTGGTTACATTAACATACTGAAAAAACAAATTTAATGACCTATCAAATAATTAATTTTGACGAAAATAATTTGACCGGTCAGCCGATCGCAAAATTAGCATATAAATCAGTGGATTCAGAGCTTCTTCATTGGTATTTAGATTTGTGAATATGCAATGCATTGTGGCTCATTCATATCACTTAGGCATGCTACTTATCTTATACAAAGTTTGAAACAACACCTAAGATAAATGTTAATAAGTCCACAATGCACTGAGTCAAGGGCTTAAATCCTTAAACCAATATTTTGAAATTATAAGGATTGCAATGGTACATGGTAGATTAAAAGTATTTTAATTGCCAGTATGCATGAGTGACAATAGATGTTCCTGCACAGTTATATACTTAAAGATACTCTATACACTTCCTGGTCATCAAAACCCCAAGTCAACTCAACCCAGTAAAACTCAACCCCAAGTCAAGTCAACCCCAGTAAAACTCAACACCTATATTTTTATTTATTGATAAATTTATATTCCACATACTATGAAAGTTTATTTCATAAAAAAAGTTTTTATAATTCTGAGTCAGTTTGTGATTTTCATTCTTAGACCTGCCTTTTTAGATAGTTAATAATGAGTTTGTCTCCAAAATGTCAACATTTTGTTGTAATCCCTCTGAGGTTGACACTCATGATTATTTGGAATACTAGAACATGACCATTGCTTTCAGTCCATCAATTAGTAAATGTTAATGATTTCAATAATGCATGTTCATATAAGTAATAAAAAGTAATATTACATTGTTAATTATTTCTAAATTATCTAAATTTTGATTTCAAAAGATGTGTTAAAGATGCATTATGCCATAGGCTTCTCCCCCAGACAATCAATGATGTCCTCTTGTTATTGCTCATATAATATCTCACATACCATGGATATATCTTGAGAATAACTTTTGGGTATATTATTGCCGAAATGACGGAAATAATCAACAGAACAACCAAACTCCAGAATTAAAGGGGGTGGCTGAGTATTTAAACTCAGAATCAGTAAGAAATGGAGTCATTAGTAAACCATTAAATTTGAAAATAACTGAAACTGCCTGCTCTGACAATTAATTTGCCTTTTCCTATAGAATTAATGATCAGATTGCAACATAATTTGTCACAGTCATGTATGAATATATCATCTTCATATTAATGTATTTAATTTAGTTTGAGTTATCTTGAAAACACATCTAATCTTCATTTTTTAAACTGGTAATGGGAGGAGTTAACAGTTCAAGCTTCAGCCAATTGGCATGCAGAACTTAGTCACATGATACAAATAAACAAAGACACATGGTTGAATGTAAATAAATATTTTCTACTTACCAAAGAGCTGTAGTATTTATTAATTCAATAATTAATCCAACAATCACAATGAGTATATGTTCTTTTACGCACTTTATTGATAAATATCATCCATGAGTCTATTCCATATGTTTGTTTTATATTGATATGTTGGCGCTGATAACTGTTTTTTGCCACTTTGTCTATTTGGGGCTGTAGCCTGCTCACGATTCCAAATACTCGTATACTCCCTGTCAACGTTTTCGTTCCAATGACATGTTGTGAGGTCCGTGCGTAACTCATACTGAATGTTCCCAAAAAATATACGTTTATCATGGAAGACATTGAGTACGTTATTGTAGCTTTCAACGTAAAATGTATCTAGTGCTTCGCGATAACTTTCTGCCATTTTGTAAACAATTGTTTTCTTAATGGCAGATTTCAAAAGTTCCTCTGCAACTGGACTTGTGATTTGAATATACTGGGAAATATATAGGGCTGCCATCGAACTCAAATGTCAGTGTCGACAGTCGAACTCTGCTGTCGAAAATATTGTCGACAATCGAACTTTCCAGGGAGAAAAAATCATCGGGAAAAAAAGAAAAATTATTTCTGTGTTGTTGGTTCGTTTTTTCCAAATCTATCGGGGAAAAGCTTCATATAACTTATATTCATATTGGTATGTAATTGCCTAATATTGTTACTAAATGCCAAGTTAATAGAATATTATAGACGAAAATGGGACAAATACCTGCAATGTTTCGACCGGGATTTATTTCGACTGCTCGGGCGAAATCTCGTACAACGTCTCGCAAGAGAGAAGAGAAGTCATGAAGGGAACTTCCGGGTGAATTTATTTTTTGAAAATGAAATGAATGTGAACAATATTTCCGCAGAATACGCGCACATAACACGTTGAAATGTGTATTGAAATGTATTGGGGCCATTTGGATATTTTCAAGTAAGTATTGATATCGTTTGCTGTCGACATGACGGGAATTTTTGTCGACTTCGTTGTCGAACTTGCATTTTGACTGACAAGTCGACGTTCCGACTAATGATGGCAGCCCTAGAAATATAGTTTGGATTTGTCCTACATGAAGAATCATCGTCACAATCTCTGTGGTTTCCCTTGTAGTGCTCTACAATATTCAACATTTTCCTTTTAAGTACATCTCCATTATTGTTACAATGTCGCATAATCCAGTGTGTTTGTCTTTTAATAGGGTCGACTTTGTCACTTAGTTCCTCATGCCAAGTTATTCCCTCCCTCATACGTGCTCCTTTGGCAACTGCTGCTACTTCTTTTTTCACGGATTTAACGCCGTGCCAAGTGTCATTTTGGTTGTTCACACCTCTTTCTCGGACATATTTGTTGATGGACTGATTAGAATCATGGGCATGTTTGTCTATTTTCAGATGTTTTTGATCAAAATATTGATAGAGTTTTTCAGTTCCAAATTTTTCATGCCTTTGGGGAATCGGATCATCATTTTTAGTTACATGTACTGTTTTTAGAACTTTGTGTGTTTCTAATCCAATACATACAACATCGCAGTCCTTTGCATTTTTCCTAGTCCCATGTCGCCCATCTGTCATAATAGAAATTCCATTTCGATCGCTATCCTTTGTTTTCTCCCTTTCTTCTAATAGCGCAGCCTCAAAACTCGAAATCGATTCTGCCTTTATATGTTTTGCAATATCTTCTGATATCATTTGCAACTTGTAGCCACTAAGTTGTCCAAAGTTGCCACCCATGCACAATGTTTCGTATTGTGATGGCAGCATTCCTGAACAGATGTACCCATGTACAAATCGTGTGTTCACCAGTGCATCTCCATTGGGAAGAGTTGGGGAAGATTTCCAATGGAATGCATGTCCTCTCTCACACTGAAAACGAATTATTCCTGCATGGCCTGCAAATGACTCACTGTCCCAGACCATTTCACGATTACAACGAAAATTGTGACAAGTCACCTGCTTAACAAGTTTTTCAACTGACACTTTGGTAGTAAAAAACATATCTTGTTGGGTTTCCTCACGCTTGGTAGCTGTATATTCAGGCACAACATTCACCGGTGTTGATTGTTCTTGACTTTGACCTTCTTCTGAAGACATTAGGTATGTGTCAAGTAGAGGTGTCAAGTATTAACCGGTTAACCGGTTAACCGCTGATAATGCCTTGACCGGTCTGAGTTTTTATGGGCGGTTAGTTGACCGTGTATAATTCTGTTATTTTCCGCGCTTATTTTGCATGCTAATCCGATTGGTTTTATGGTGTCAGTTTCACGTAAGCTACTCATACATGTCATAAGTCCCATAACTCCTTACAAACATCCAATCAGCAACTTTAATCCATGCCACATTGCTTTCCCGCCCTTACTTTGCATTTTAATCTGTTTGTTTTTCAAGCGTAAGTTTCATGTGAGCTACTCATACATGTGATAGGTCCGATAATTCCTTACAAACATCCAATCAGCAATTTTAATCCCTGCCACATTCCTTTCCCGCGCTTACGTACATAGAATAACGTAAAGCTTGACGAACATAAAAAATAAACGCCGATATATCATTTTCCAATTTTTTTCAACTTTCAAGATCGAAGATGAAGATTTAATTTGAAATTATCAGTTCAAATTTCCCGCCGGTTAACCGAATTTAACCGGTAAAAACCCCCGGTTAACCGGTTAATGCTCAAGCGGTTAATTGACACCACTAGTGTCAAGTGCCTTCTCTATTGCATCTGTATTAGTTGCTAAACTGAATCTGCTGAGTCTGCGTTTTACTTCACCAAGCTTGTTATAAAGCCTCTGCTTAATGGAATCATCTCCTGGAAGTTCAACTTTGAATGATGCTGATTTCCTTCTAACTTTTTTATTTGCTGATGGTTGAGACATGATGTAGTTGCTTAGAGAACTGACATATGAAAGTGAAGGGAGGGAGATACATTCAGTCATAAGTGATTTACCATTTGAACATTATAAAGGATGGCTCAAATTTTCTCACTGAAAGTTGGTGTACATGTTCAAGTCATGTACTTTATGAGTGATATAGGTTAGAAACCAGAACATCCTGGACTGGGGTGTCTCCCTGAATAATGTCTTTCAACAACCCCACAGTATTACTCAACCTCTCCTGATGTAGAACATTTGTCATGGCTCTGGTTGTCCTTGTTTGCTTTCATTTCCTTGGATGAAAGGGACATTAAAATCTCCAGACATACTCTTGATTTGGGGATTGTGGGAAACTTGTCAGGATTTCAAGAATTCTGAAGAATTGGCTCATACCATGATCAATAATTAATTAGGCAAATTTATGAGAAGTTCCCCATAAACTTCCACTGAACTTCTAAACCTGCTTCAACTCCTGTTTTCAAGAAGATCCCAATAATGTAGATATTCAAAACAACTTGTAGTCAGTCATAAGAAGACATGGCAACAAATCATAGTATCAAATCATTTTGGTTAGATAAAAGACAAACAAAGGCAATACAAGAACTTTTCAAGATTAGAAAATGGGAACTGAAAGAAGCTTCTGTAGAGGATGTTTTTTGCCAAGCAACAGGCCAGGATGTTTCCCCATCAGCCCCTCCCCCGGGTAATAGCCCCCCAGATGGTGAGCCTGATGACGAACCATCAAGTAGCGAGGATGAAGGCGATTCTAGATGTATCCACTGTTTGCAGGATCCATGCATTACACATGAAACAATGCAACAATGCTGGTGGCCCACAGTCAATGCCATCCCCCATCTTGACAATTCATCACTTCGAAAAACACATTACAAGAACTTTTGGGGAATGCTAAGAAACAAGGGTCTATGGATGAAGAACACATACAAGAGGCGTAAAGCATTAGCACTACGACAACATCCACATTTCCGTCACTTTCTGTATCACAGGAGAGAACTTATTCCAAGTTGTGTTATAGACATTGTTCGTAGCTGGTACCCCAACCCACAGAATGTACCTTATATGGGACATAAGTGGGAATAGGACTAGATCATCTTATCAAACATTCACAGCCCTTTAAGGGCTACCACCTCTTTGCAAGAGATTTTCGAGTTCACACAATGAATATTGATTGAACCATCTATGTTATAATAATGGACTACTTGTGATTATATGGATAGTTATACTTTGAATAAAGAAAACTATTACTGAGATGACCATTGACTAATTGACCATTATACAGTATATTAAAGTTAAATGAATTCCCTGTTATCTTCCATCTAATAGGCATCCTTCAAGATATAAAACCCCGCCAAATAACATGTGCATAGCTCATTATGCTCAGTAAACACTACAGTGATCTATATAAGGAAAGTGAGCCCATCTGTGATAGGCTAGTTCTTAATGTGTAATTATGTAATTTTTATCAGCTATCTAATTTCCTTAATGGGCTGCAGGGGGGTACTCGAGCACGGTCTTTAAACACAATTGATTCCTCGGCTAGTGAGGGGAATCCCCATTGAGTCACACACGCTCCCACAAGCGCCTTGAACCAGGTAGCCAATTAGGTTTATGATAAACAAGTTCAACGACCAATCAGATAACAGGAGGACTTTCCCGGTATATTCAAACTTCAGATTGAATTAATTTCTTCGAAAATAATTAGATCGGCCAGCATAATCGCAAAATTGACACTGAAAGACTTCTTCTTTGGTATTTATTTATTTATTTAAGTGCCACCTTAATCGGCACCCAGCCTTATCAGGCTTATGAGGCACTATACAAATACATATAATTAAAGTGTGTTGTTTATACAATTTTTTGTCGTTTTTCAAGTGCTGACATTATAAATTTTGCTGTAAGTTTTACACAATTTTTATTTGAAAGAAGATGTTTCAGTAAATCTTGATTATCATGAACCATAGGGGGTCTGATTATAGTTTTTCTCAAATCTTTGTAACAAGAGCATTCTAGAAGAAAATGTTTCTCACTTTCTATTTGTCCACATTTACATGCCTCAGAGTCTTTGATCAACAGCAAGGCCTTTATATCAACCAGTTTCTATATGTTCAGGTGAAGAGTACCTGACCGAATTCTAGCAATAACAGATCTTTGATTCCTTGATAAAAATAATTTTATATAATCCTCTGTACCAAAATTGTCTTTAATTAACTTATATGTACGTAACTTTGGCATTGAAGTTATTTGAACTGTCCATTTATTACAGAATCTTTTACAGTTTTTAACACTGACCTTGCACTTGAATTATTGAGGAAATGTTCATTATAGAGTAGAGGTCTAAGAGGTTAGAATTTTTAAATATATCTTTAACCTCTTTACACCATCCTCTGTCGCCCTTTTCAGCATTGGCAAAGTCAAAGTCAAATATTCTTCGAGTAATCCTTGTTCTTGGCATTCTACTAAGTCGGATGAATAAACAAACCATTTCAACATGGTGCCTAACACATGGTGGTATCCAGCCTATATCTCCATACATAGCCAGAATGGGAGCATATTTCCCTAAGCCCATAAATGTTTAGCCTTGCCCAAGTCAGTCTCTTACTTATTTTGATTTCTATTATATCCGCCTTGTACCAATGAGAAAGCCACGTGCTTTACCGACTCAATGTTTATGTCGGTGAATTTGACCAATCAACAATGGCTCTGCAGCGTTAGCTCATTAATATGCACGGTCAAGACAAGTACACTTTTCACGAACAAATCCTCCGGCAAATCTTGCACAATTCATCAGATAAATATCAATCAGAGTTTAGTGGATGCTGGAGCATCAATCGGATACCCGGAGGTGAGAAGATTTCAACAAGAAACGTTGAAAGATCTCTGAAATTGTCGAACATATTTGTTACACGATCTAGGCCGAGATTCATATCAATCACTGAATTAGATCGACGACTACATGGACTAGGTCTTCATGCATTTACATCGCGAATTCAGTTTTAAATCAACATTGGATCACATGATTTAATATCTATTAATGACGGCTTACATTCAAATGTACATTTAATTACCTAATATATTGTAACTCTGAAGAAATCTGAAGTCGGTCAGTATTTTTGGAATATTTTAACAACTTTCTGCTTAAAGTATCATGCAAAATGCTAGATTTTCAGATATGATTGACTTAAATTAGACATCACAGAAATGTTTATAGGGTTGAGTTTCAGTGGGGTTGAGTTTTACAGGGGTTGACTTGACTTAGGGTTGAGTTGACTTGGGGTTGAGTTTGACTGGCTTGAGTTGACTTGGGGTTGAGATGACCTGTCACCCCCTATACCATATGATAGCACAATCAAGACCCCTCTGGATTTGTTTGCATTTAGCTTTATCACATATTCATCTATGTACTTACCAACGAATCCTCTGCTTTCAATGTTACATTTGCGATTGTCTTGGAAATTAATTCAATCTGGATTTTGAAAATACTGGAAAATCCCCCTATTATCTGATTGGTCGTTAATTTTGTTTATAAAGAACCTGATTGGTTGCCTGGTTCAAGGCACATGTGGGCGCTTGTGTGACTTAACAGGGATTCCTAGGCCCAGGGACATGAATGATTAAGGTTAGGTTTGCCTTGAAACTTGTCAAAACATTTGTACAAAAATATTGCACAAAAAACTAAATAATCTGAAATATACAAATGTCATTCATGAATATGAATATACTTTTCCATATTTTATTGCACAATGCTCTCCTGATTTCTTATTTTTGGAATATTCTACTGACACAATAAAACAGTAAAATGGGCCTTACTTGCAATATTTGAAAGGAGGGGTTTGAATATTTTCTCCCAAAATTTTTTCACCTGATGTAATAAATGTAATTAACAATCTCAGGTATGATGGTCAAGTTTACAAAATATAATGACTTGTCATGTAATTTTTTTGAATCATCTAGTCCCTGATTTGGACCCTCTGAAAAAAAGTTTCGTTGTCCGGGACTTTCCCACATAAAATGATTGTACCGTTTGAAAGAACAGACTTCCCTCTTCAAGAAAACACCTCTTCTATTGATAGAAACAGGGGCAAAAGGCACCATAATGGGGTTAGACAAGGTGGTATTCTGAAGTTTCATTTTCTAATCATCACGATTCAAAGAAAACCACAAGATGGATTTACTTCAAATTTTCACACATGTTACATGAAAGGAAGTTCTAGAGCTGATTAACTTTCCGGCGGCCATCTTGCATTCTGGCGGCCATCTTGTTTTTTTTTAGATAAATCTTGTCATTGCCATTCCAGAAAAATCACTCTACAGATATACTTCAAATTTTAACAAATGTTATATGATAATAAGTCCTAGACCTCATTAGTTTATCGGTGGCCATCTTGCATTCTGGCGGCCATCTTTGAAGTTTTAAGATAAATCTTGTCATCATGATTTCAGGAAAACCAAACGGATTTACTTCAAATTTCCACACATGTTACATGGTAAGAAAATCTAGAGGTGAATTACTTTTCAGCAGCCATCTTGCATTCTGGCGGCCATCTTGGAAATTTTGGGATAAATCTTGTCATCGTGATTCCAGGAAAACTACCTAACAGATTAACTTCAAATTTTCACACATGTTACATGGTATGAAGTTCTAGAGCTGATTAACTTTTCAGTGGCCATCTTGCATTCTGGTGACCATTTTGGAAGGTTTATAGATAAATCTTGTAATCACGATTCCAGAAAAACCACTTCACAGTTTTACTTCGAATTTTCACACATGTTACATGGTATGAAGTTCTAGAGCTGATTCACTTTTCGGTGGCCATGTTGCATTCGATCGGCCATCTTGGACGTTTTTAGATATTTTGAATTTGAAGTAAAACTGTTACGTGGTTTTCCTGGAATCGTGATGACAAGATTTATCTAAAAACTTCCAAGATGGCCGACAGAATGCAACATGGCCACTGAAAAGTTGATCAGCTGTAGTACTTCTTACCATGTAACATGTGTGAAAATTTGAAGTAAATCCGTCTGATGGTTTACCTGGAATCGTGATGACAAGAAAGTGAGACTTCGGAATGCCACCTTGTCTTACCCCATTTTAGTGGCTTTTGCCCCTGTTTATATCAATATAAAAGGTAGCATGTAACCGTCTATGTAACATGTGTAAAAGTTTCAAGAAAATCAGTAAAGTGGTTTTCCTGGAATCACGATGACAAGATTTATCAAAAAAAAATCCCAAGATGGCTGCCAGAATGCAAGATGGCCGCCGCAAAGTTAACATTTGAAGTACATCTGTTACGTGGTTTTTGTGAAATCGCGATGACAATATTTATCTAAAAAAAATCCCAAGATGGCTGCCAGAATGCAAGATGGCCGCCACAAAGTTAATCAGCTCTAGAACTTCTTACCATGTAACATGTGTGAAAATTTGAAGTAAATCCATCAGATGGTTTACCTGGAATCGTGATGACAAGAAAGTCAGGAAATTTGAAGTAAATCCGTTTGGTTTTCCTGAAATCGTGATTACAAGATTTATCTTAAAACTTCCAAGATGGCTGCCAGAATGCAAGATGGCCATCGAAAAAATAATAAGGTCTAGGACTTTTTACCATGTAACATGTGTGAACATTTGAAGTACATCTGTTACATGGTTTTTGTAAAATCGCGATGACAATATTTATCTAAAAAATTCCAAGATGGCTGCCAGAATGCAAGATGGCCACCGCAAAGTTAATCAGCTCTAGAACTTCTTACCATGTAACATGTGTGAAAATTTGAAGTAAATCCGTCTGATGGTTTACCTGGAATCGTGATGACAAGAAAGTGAGACTTCAGAATGCCACCTTGTCTAACCCCGTTTTGGTGCCTTTTGCCCCTGTTTCTATCAATAGAAGAGGTGTTTTCTTTAAGAGGGAAGTCTGTTCTTTCAAACGGTACAATCATTTTATGTGGGAAAGTACCGGACAACGAAACCCCTGTTTGAAATAAGTTTGAAATAAGTTAAATATTACACGCAAATATTGCGATCAAAAATATCTTCGTTCTGCCGATAAACCCATACAATTGGCGATCTAACAACATAAAAAGAATTCTAAAACACTCTGGAATGTATCGAGGTAGGTCATTTAATAGTGCAATGCGTAGTTCATTCTCCAACATTGTAGAAAGACAGGCTTACCAATGATACGGGCGTACGACCACAATCTAAAGGGGTCGTAGGATGCGATAGATCTGAATTGTATTATAATTATTGAACCTTGGCTTGAAATTTTACTATAGTTCACGGTGTTCCAGATGGAATTACTTCTAGCCAAGAATTGGCTAAAGACTTGAGTAAACTTAGATCTACTGTGCTATCCCGGTGTGCTATGCAACTGTAATCAGAGGGAAATCTTACTTTGCTAGAATTTTTTTCATGGCCTGACTTCGTCGCTAACATGCTAAATATAAGAGTTAGCTGACGTTTGGGAGTCTGACTTACCTTCTTAAGGTTAGAACCCGAATCTTAATGAAACCGTATCACCTTTGTTGCGTCGATGATGATGCATAAACACAGCATTTGATAGAAATTAGTGTAAATGCTTTTCCCACTTTTTCATTTTTCATCAATGTTGACTTCCGGGAAGGCGTTGTAGTTATCATGAAATAACGCATTGACCCTTGAACTTTACTTTGTTGACGTGTCAACCAAGCATGTCTGGTGTGAAAATTAAAAGAATATTAAGCAATGTTCTACATCCGCCAAGCTAAGTGAAGTAGCCAATATCTAAAATTACCAATTTCAAGTGAAGTACGCAACGAACGAAACTGCGTGATCTACACTCCCACTATTGGTCTGAACGAAATGCTACGTAGAAATATGAGCCGTCTGCTGTATTAGTCGATTAATAGAGTAAGACCTGTTGGTGATGCTTTATAATTTAGACCAAAACATTGAAGAACAAACGAACCTGTAAATCGTGAAAACAACGAACAAATATTCGGTTTTCACATATGTTCGGAATGTACTAAAAACCCTTCGACCCTGCGACCTACGACTTACAGCGTGTCAAGAATTTTTGAAATATATTTTTATAAAAACCCTTCGACCTTCTAGATATTTCTCAGTCCATATGAAGTTGCTGGAAATATTACTTTGTGTATAGAAGTTAAGAATCTGTCCCAAGAGAGTTAAAGATATTTAAAGCTGGACTTCGATCGGAGCCGGCGACATGATTTTGGAAAGGTTTCTAAATGAAGAACGTGACGTCACTTCCGAATCATAGCATTCAAAATAGGTAGCGTTTAATTACTCCCACCATTCATAAAATCACGGTGGTCTAGCGGAAGAATGCTTGCTTAGCACGCGGCAGGCCCTGGTTCGAATCCCGCATTCGCCTTTTTATTTTTTTAACTAAATGATTGTTCTTTGACATTACGCAGATAATTTTTTTTTTATTTACATAAACTTTATATTAGAGCTTGAAAATGTAAAAACAATATATGTCAACATATTGCGTTTTGGAGCGATGTGCAGGTTTAATGTATTCAAGCACATTCGAATGTGAACGTTTCTTACCTCCTCAGTAAAAATATTTGTGCTTTTCCCATCACATTGTAACAGTGGCGCATCGTGCATATTTTCAGGAGGTCAAATTTTTTATATAGTTTAAAGAGAACCGTCTTTTGATTTTATCAACTTTGATTCAATTTGGATTTGTATAGTTAAGAATCTAATGCCAACTAAATAAGTAGATTCTTTGTTTTGCATCCTACAAAATCCAAAGCATGCAAGGGTACAAGGAAAATAAACACAAACCGTCAAGAAAAAGCTTGCAAGCTAGGTCATATTAGGTTCGTATAACCAGCTTTTGCCAATTTAAGTTTTTCAAAAGGATCAAGGGGTGAACATTTGACAATTTTCAAGTGGCCCAGAAATCTTGAAAATGCTCAGAATCGTGAAAAATTGTACTGATTTTGAGAGAATATTTGGCCAATGGAGTGATCCACTTGAACCCACGAATGTCCCCCCCTGAATATATACATTTTAAGGGCATAAAGGTTATTACAAACACATCTATACAACTATATTTATTAGACATAGATATGAAACATTTCAGAACTAGATAACAGCAACGCGAGGTGGAGCAAATCCCATCGAACTTTTGATCTCAAAATCGTTCAACTACTTTTCAAGTTTTAGTAAAAAAGTAATATAAGACGAAAAATTTCGAACGCAATGCGTGACATATACGTAATTCGCGTGAAAAGTCCGAACGAAATGCGTACGTTTTTTTTTCGGAGTTCGTATTTTTGCTGTGTAGACGAACTTTTTTAGAAATTTTTCTACTGAAACATTTTTGCTTGACAATTACCAGGTAAAATGCGTATTTGCGTGCACAGGGAGCTCAAGTTGGAACTATACGTAATCATTTAGTAAACTGGACTGGGAAATCAGAGGTCGAAGGGTTTTTCAATAAAATATATTCCAAAAATTCTTGACACCCAGTAAGTCGTAGGGTCGAAGGGTTGTAGGTCGAAGGGTTTTTAGTACATTCCCATATGTTCGGTAATTTTTCGTATTGAAACTTCCGGAACTTACAAGGAAATCATTCATTTTCACGGTCCATGATTTACCTCTTGGATGTTGTGGCAAATGCTCCATGGTTGACGGAACAAAGGTGATATGGTTTCATTAAGATTCGGGTTCTAACCTTTAGAAGGTAAGTCAGACTCCCAAACGTCAGCTAACTCTTATATTTAGCATGTTAGCGACGAACTCAGGCCATGAAAACAATTCTAATGTGCCTACAGTTGGGGACAAAAATAAATGACAGGTCGATTTTCGATCACCATTTCCTAATTATGGTGGTCTGAAAGCCCATAATTTCCAATATTGTCTAGATATATATCGCTTAAAATTTGTATATTTTACATTTTGTATAATCTCATCCACTGATGTATGGCCTCTTGTAAATTCTCTTATTTTTAACATGGGAAATCCTCACTTCAGCAAATCCACCTGTCATTTATTTATGTCCCCAACTGTAGAAGAATATCATGACTGCAAGATATTTATAACTGAAATCACAGGGTCAGGAAGAAGATTTAAATCCCCCACTCACTGTGTAATGTATGAATTGACTGAAATAATTTTCTAATTTCTGAATCTGATTGTTGACTGAATTGAAAAAATCATTTTCATTTATTTTTCAACGAAAAATAACAGCGTATTCCGAGGCATCAAACGTATATGGTGGCCTATAAAAAATAGTGTATAATTGAGGTTACTATGAGACTTTATATATATGATTTAAATCTCATTAAAAAGAGTAAAATACCTTTTCTTCATTGAATTCTTGTTCGACCTTCGCGCTCATGGTGGCTGCCATCTTGTGACGTCATTCCCAATGAGAACCCAGTTCAGTGTAATGCAATGAACGAAAAGGATTTCTTGAAACTCCCGGGTCATTAATTATAGACATCTTTAACAAGAGGCATGCCAACCAATATATGTCCCTTCATGAGTATTGAGTTCACATGGGAAGATTTGAACTTTCAATATATATTTTTTAGCAGCTAAGAATAGTTAAAGTTTTTTTGCATATGAATTTTGGTCAAGACAAGTCCTTGTTAGTCCCCGGGGGTTAGTCGAGCTTTTGAAAGCAATTTCAAGCAAATTGCTAGAATACTTGAGGGAGTTTAACCCCATAAATGTGGGGTAGGATTTTCAAATTTTATGGCAATACCTATTCTAATGTGCTTAAAATGTTCGAATGTTTTCATTATATAAAATCACCATGGAAAGTCGATGACACAACCCATCATATCTCACTTTTCTAATGTAAATGTTATTTTTCTCGAACGATATAGATGACTTTCCATATAACATAATAGGCGTAACCAGGGGGTGCGATGGGTGAACCCCCCCCCCCATAACCAATAAAACCATGAGAAAGAAGAAGACAAGAGCTTTAAAATGCTTTTTATTTGAAGCTTCTCGTTCAATTTTGAAGGAAGTCGCATCAATTTTTGTAAAATTCAAATAAATCTTATTTTGGGCTTGTTATGCCACAATCGCAACCCCCTGACTGAAAACCAAAATTGTTTTAGCGATCGCACCCCCTCCCCGATCGAAAGCTGGCTACGCATTTGAACATTGAGAGATTTTAACGATTTCTGAATATTTGAATTTAGATACATATTATATTGTCTGATTCCATCGTGTACACATGCAAACCGACAAATACAGATTAAGAAACTAGTATGATCAATCGATTTAAAGAAACATATTCGTGATCAATGATACAATTAACTCAAATGTCTGCAACCTTTTTATAACACTATATCGCAAGACCAAATACCCCCCAAAAAAGTCAAAAAGGTCAACGTTGGGTGCCAAAAATGCTATATTTCCTTATAATAATCTTTTATCTTTCAAATGAAATAAAATCCATGGCCAGATAATAGCTTTTCAGAACTGAAGTTGTACTTTATGTACTTTCAAGGATAGGATTTATCGCCAAAACTCAATGAAATCAATGGAACGCGAAATTGAATAATCAACATTTTCAAGTTGTTTTTGTCTGTAACATTCATATTTCAAGAAGTAATATCAATAACAATAAGTGATTCGATAAGATGTTGTCCAAGCATTACGGAACATGCACAAAAAATTGCAAAGGGATTCATCCATGTCATCAGGTAGAAGAAAAAACTTTTTTCTCTCGAATTCGTATTAGAGAATGCGATTCACGAATATTTGGCGAAATTGAAGTTTACTTTTGAAATTCATAAGATAGTCAATAGTGTCTTGATTTTGATGGAATAAAGCATTTGGAAAGAGAATTCATGAATCTGTTCAAAGATTATTCAACAGAGCAATAATGATTACTTTGCATTTTCTACAGTATTAGAAATAAGGCAACTTTCAATATTTTAAAACTAATTCATTATTATATGAATTTCATTTCTCAAAAAGTGTCATTTATCTGTGCCCAGATTAAAAAAATAACAGAGGCATAAAAACTTTGCAAAAGAGTACTAGGCCTATTGAAAGATCGAACATAATATATAGTATCCAAAAAACATTTTTTAGGCTAGTGTGAGATTACTTTTACAACTTATGCACAATGAGAAAATATCACTGAAGAACATAGGAAAATTAATCAGCCAGTAATTAGTTAATAAGACAGTGTTTAGGACGGAAAATCCAAAAATAGCCACCTTACGTAGACTTTCATATTCGATGATTGAGTTAACGTTGTTATATTTATATTATACTGCGACCATTGAAATATGACAACTATGAATCTCACTATATTCCGAGTGATCATTGAAAGCTGAGAACTATGGATCTCGTAGACACATACATGAGCTGATTGTGATAAGGATCTCATATACTGTAGATATATTCAGTGATCATTGAAAGCTGAGAACTATGGATCCAATAGACACATATACAGGAGCTGATTGTGATAAGGATCTCATAGATATTTTCGGTGATCATTGGAAGCTGAGAACTATGGATCTCATAGACACATGCAGAAGCTGATTGTGATAAGGATCTCATAGATATATTCGGTGATCATTGGAAGCTGAGAACTACGATCCCATAGACACATACAGGAGCAGACATGGATCTCATAAATATACAGTATTTAGTGACCATTGCATTGAAGCTGAGAACTATGGATCTCATAGACACATACAGAAGCTGATTGTGATAAGGATCTCATAGATATATTCGGTGATCATTGGAAGCTGAGAACTATGATCCCATAGACACATACAGGAGCAGATATGGATCTCATAGATATACAGTATTTAGTGACCATTGCATTGAAGCTGAGAACTATGGATCTCATAGACACACACAGGAGCTGATCGTGATAAGGATCTCATAGATATATTCAGTGATCATTGGAAGCTGAGAACTATGGATCCCATAGACACATACAGGAGCAGACATGGATCTCATAGATATTCAGTATTTAGTGACCATTGCATTGAAGCTGAGAACTATGGATCCCATAGACACATACAGGAGCTGATCGTGATAAGGATCTCATAGATATATTCGGTGATCATTGGAAGCTGAGAACTATGGATCCCATAGACACATACAGATGCAGACATGGATCTCATAGACACATGTATGTTCAGTGACCTTTGGAAGCTGACAACTATGGATCACATAGACATAAACAGGAAGCAATTTAATAAAAAGCTAAATGTTCTCTTATCATACATCTTCCATTACAAGCCTTTTTTCATCAAAAATATGGTGTAGGTATACAGGTTTTCGGTACAATGCGCATCGGTATAATAAGGTGATCCTCATAGACACCGGGATATACACATACATAAGCTTACATGGATCTCATTGATATATTCAGTGATCATTGGAGTCATTGGCAGCTGACAACTATGGATCTCATAGACACATACAGGAGCTTACATAGATTTCATAGAAATATTCAGTGATCATTGGAAGCTGAGAACTATGGATCATAGCCATAGACATACTAGTATTCAGTGATCATTGATACGGGGAGTAAGACACCCCACTCTCAAATATTCTCCATCTAATAAAGGCTACAGAATAAAAGAGGGAGGGCTAACTTACTCTCTATATCGTTGACAACTAAATGATAAATGAATAAACGCGAGAACTCACGATGAAATCTCATATTCACACATACTACAAGGAGGACTGGCTCCCAGGATTCCAACGCACTATTTTAATATCTAAGCAATGTCTTCAGTGCTGATTTCTATGACAAAGTTAGCACAAATGAACTGCAAGGAGAATGGTTGATATTGCAGAGACCATGACCTTTAAAAATGTTGTTATTGGTGACTATAACTGTTTATAATTCATAATCAGCGTTCTAAAAGATTGGAATTGATATCTTGTTTAGTTAGGAAATAATAGAGATAGAACCCTATGAGCCAATCCTTCACGATCATTGGTAGCTAGCAGACAACAGGATCTCATAGTCATTTTAAGCGTTTATTTGAATATGACATCCATGAGTGCCATGGGTACTGTATGTACACAGTGATATTTCGGAGCTAACAACTATGGATCTCATGGACATAATATTATACAGTGATGATTTCGAGCTGACAACTATGGATATCATAGTGCTTCCTGGTCATCTCAACCCCAAGTCAAATCAACCCAGTAAAACTGGATGACAAGTTAGCATTCTACCACTGAACCATCAGTGCTTTCATGTTGTAACTAAAATATAATTCATAAAAATAGTAATTTCTATTCATATCAGTATTTAAATGAAAAACATTGCACTAACCAGGGACTCGAACCACAGCCAGATGGATGACAGGTTAGCATTGTACCACTTAACCATCCATGCTTTCATGTTGTAACTAAAGTATAATTTATAAAAGATGTAATTTTTCTTCATAACCTTATTTAAATGAAAAATATTGCACTGACCAGGAATCGACCCATAGCCAGCTGGATGACAGGCGAGCATTCTACCACTGAACCATCAGTGTTTACATGTTGTAGGTAAAGTATAATTCATTAGAGATGTAGTTTCTCTTCATATAAGAATTTAAATGAAAAACATTGCATTGACCAGGAATTGAACCATGGGCAGCTGGATGACAGGCGAGCATTCTATCACTGAACCATCAGTGATTTCATGTTGTAAGTAAAATATAATTCATAAAAATAGTAATTTCTCTTCATATCAGAATTTAAATGAAAAACATTGCACTGACCAGGAATTGACCCATGGCCAGCTGGATGACAGGCGAGAATTCTACCACTGAACCATCAGTGCTTACATGTTGAAGGTAAAGTATAATTCATAAAATAGTAATTTCTCTTCATATCAGAATTTAAATGAAAAACATTGCACTGACCAGGAATTGAACCATGGGCAGCTGGATGACAGGCGAGCATTCTATCACTGAACCATCAGTGATTTCATGTTGTAAGTAAAATATAATTCATAAAAATAGTAATTTCTCTTCATATCAGTATTTAAATGAAAAACATTGAACTAACCAGGAATCGACCCATGGCCAGCTGGATGACAGGCGAGCATTCTACCACTGAACCATCAGTGCTTTCATGTTGTAAGTAAAATATAATTCATATAAATAGTAATTTCTCTTCATATCAGTATTTAAATGAAAAACATTGCACTGACCAGGAATTGAACCATGGGCAGCTGGATGACAGGCGAGCATTCTACCACTGAACCATCAGTGATTTCATGTTGTAAGTAAAATATAATTCATAAAAAATGTAATTTCTCTTCGTATCAGTATTTAAATGAAAAAAATTGCACTGACCAGGAATCGACCCATGGTCAACTGGATGACAGGCGAGCATTCTATCACTGAACCATCAGTGATTTCATGTTGTAAGTAAAATATAATTCATGAAAATAGTAATTTCTCTTCATATTAGTATTTAAATGAAAAACATCGCACTGACCAGGAATCGACCCATAACCAGCTGTGTGACAGGCGAGCATTCTACCACTGAACCATCAGGGCTTTCATGTTGTCCCCAAAATATAATTCATGAAAATAGTAATTTCTCTTCAAATTAGTATTTAAATGAAAAACATTGCACTGACCAGGAATTGACCCATGGCCAGCTGGATGACAGGCGAGCATTCTACCACTGAACCATCAATGCTTACATGTTGAAAGTAAAGTATAATTCATAAAAGATGTAGTTTCTCTTCATATTAGTATTTAAATGAAAAACATTGCACTGACCAGGAATTGAACTATGGTCAGCTGGGTGACAGGCGAGCATTCTACCACTGAACCATCACTGCATTCATGTTGTAAGTAAAATATAATTCATTAAAAATGTAATTTCTCTTCATATTAGTATTTAAATGAAAAACATTGCACTGACCAGGAATCGACCCATGGCGAGCTGGATGACAGGCGAGCATTCTACCACTGAACCATCAGGGCTTTCATGTTGTCCCTAAAATATAATTCATATAAATTGTAATTTCTCTTCATATTAGTATTTAAATGAAAAACATTGCACTGACCAGGAATCGACCCATGGTCAGCTGGATGACAGGCGAGCATTCTACCACTGAACCATCAGTACTTTCAGGTCGTCCCTGAAATATTATTCATAAAAATTGTAATTTCTCTTCATATCAGTATTTAAATGAAAAAAATTGCACTGACCAGGAATCGACCCATGGTCAACCGGATGACAGGCGAGCATTCTATCACTGAACCATCAGTGATTTCATGTTGTAAGTAAAATATAATTCATGGAAATAGTAATTTCTCTTCATATCAGAATTTAAATGAAAAACCTCGCACTGACCAGGAATCGACCCATGGCCAGCTGGATGACAGGCGAGCACTCTACCACTGAACCATCAGGGCTTTCATGTTGTCCCTAAAATATAATTCATAAAAATTGTAATTTCTCTTCATATTGGTATTTAAATGAAAAACATTGCTCTGACCAGGAATCGACCCATGCCAGCTGCACAAGCGGCGAGCATTCTACCACTGAACCATCAATGCTTACATGTTGAAAGTAAAGTATAATTCATAAAAGATGTAGTTTCTCTTCATATAATATTTAAATGAAAAACATTGCACTGACCAGGAATCGACCCATAACCAGCTGTGTGACAGGCGAGCATTCTACCACTGAACCATCAGGGCTTTCATGTTGTCCCTAAAATATAATTCATAAAAATTGTAATTTCTCTTCATATTAGTATTTAAATGAAAAACATTGCACTGACCAGGAATCGACCCATAACCATCTGTGTGACAGGCGAGCATTCTACCACTGAACCATCAGTGCTTACATGTTGAAAGTAAAGTATAATTCATAAAAATTGTAATTTCTCTTCATATTAGTATTTAAATGAAAAACATTGCACTGACCAGGAATTGACCCATGGCCAGCTGGATGACAGGCGAGCATTCTACCACTGAACCATCAATGCTTACATGTTGAAAGTAAAGTATAATTCATAAACGATGTAGTTTCTCTTCTTATTAGTATTTAAATGAAAAACATTGCACTGACCAGGAATTGAACTATGGTCAGCTGGATGACAGGCGAGCATTCTACCACTGAACCATCAGGGCTTTCATGTTGTTCCTAAAATATAATTCATAAAAATTGTAATTTCTCTTCATATTAGTATTTAAATGAAAAACATTGCACTGACCAGGAATTGACCCATGGCCAGCTGGATGACAGGCGAGCATTCTACCACTGAACCATCAGTGCTTACATGTTGAAAGTAAAGTATAATTCATAAAAGATGTAGTTTCTCTTCATATTAGTATTTAAATGAAAAACATTGCACTGACCAGGAATTGAACTATGGTCAGCTGGATGACAGGCGAGTATTCTACCACTGAACCATCAGTGCATTCATGTTGTAAGTAAAATATAATTCATTAAAATGTAATTTCTCTTCATATTAGTATTTAAATGAAAAACATTGCACTGACCAGGAATCGACCCATGGCGAGCTGGATGACAGGCGAGCATTCTACCACTGAACCATCAGGGCTTTCATGTTGTCCCTAAAATATGATTCATAAAAATTGTAATTTCTCTTCATATTAGTATTTAAATGAAAAACATTGCACTGACCAGGAATCGACCCATGGCCAGCTGGATGACAGGCGAGCATTCTACCACTGAACCATCAACTTTCAGGTCGTCACTGAAATATTATTCATTAAAATTGTAATTTCTCTTCATATCAGTATTTAAATGAAAAAAATTGCACTGACCAGGAATCGACCCATGGTCAACTGGATGACAGGCGAGCATTGTATCACTGAAGCATCAGTGATTTCATGTTGTAAGTTAAATATAATTCATGAAAATAGTAATTTCTCTTCATATCAGAATTTAAATGAAAAACATCGCACTGACCAGGAATCGACCCATGGCCAGCTGGATGACAGGCGAGCATTCTACCACTGAACCATCAGGGCTTTCATGTTGTCCCTAAAATATAATTCATAAAAATTGTAATTTCTCTTCATATTAGTATTTAAATGAAAAACATTGCACTGACCAGGAATCGACCCATAACCAGCTGTGTGACAGGCGAGCATTCTACCACTGAACCATCAGCGCTTACATGTTGAAAGTAAAGTATAATTCATAAAAATTGTAGTTTCTCTTCATATTAGTATTTAAATGAAAAACATTGCACTGACTAGGAATTGAACTATGGTCAGCTGGATGACAGGCGAGCATTCTACCACTGAACCATCAGTGCATTCATGTTGTAAGTAAAATAAAATTCATTAAAAATGTAATTTCTCTTCATATTAGTATTTAAATGAAAAACATTGCACTGACCAGGAATTGAACTATGGTCAGCTGGATGACAGGCGAGCATTCTACCACTGAACCATCAGTGCATTCATGTTGTAAGTAAAATATAATTCATTAAAAATGTAATTTCTCTTCATATTAGTATTTAAATGAAAAACATTGCACTGACCAGGAATCGACCCATGGCGAGCTGGATGACTGGCGAGCATTCTACCACTGAACCATCAGTGCATTCATGTTGTAAGTAAAATATAATTCATTAAAAATGTAATTTCTCTTCATATTAGTATTTAAATGAAAAACATTGCACTGACCAGGAATCGACCCATGGCGAGCTGGATGACAGGCGAGCATTCAACAACTGAACCATCAGGGCTTTCATGTTGTCCCTAAAATATAATTCATAAAAATTGTAATTTCTCTTCATATTAGTATTTAAATGAAAAACATTGCACTGACCAGGAATTGAACCATGGGCAGCTGGATGACAGGCGAGCATTCTACCACTGAACCATCAGTGCTTTCATGTTGTAAGCAAAATATAATTCATAAAAGAGTAATTTCTCTTCATATCAGTATTTAAATGAAAAACATTGCACTGACCAGGAATCGACCCATGGCCAGCTGGATGACAGGCGAGCATTCTACCACTGAACCATCAGTACTTTCAGGTCGTCCCTGAAATATTATTCATAAAAATTGTAATTTCTCTTCATATCAGTATTTAAATGAAAAACATTGCACTGACCAGGAATCGACCCATGGCGAGCTGGATGACAGGCGAGCATTCTACCACTGAACCATCAAGCTTTCATGTTGTCCCTAAAATATAATTCATAAAAATTGTAATTTCTCTTCATATCAGTATTTAAATGAAAAACATTGAACTAACCAGGAATCGAC
Source organism: Owenia fusiformis (assembly GCA_903813345.2). NCBI lineage: Eukaryota > Metazoa > Annelida > Polychaeta > Sabellida > Oweniidae > Owenia > Owenia fusiformis. The sequence continues at coordinate 12,998,909 of CAIIXF020000011.1, read as the reverse complement.
CCATGGCCAGCTGGATGACAGGCGAGCATTCTACCACTGAACCATCAGGGCTTTCATGTTGTCCCTAAAATATAATTTATAAAAATTGTAATTTCTCTTCATATTAGTATTTAAATGAAAAACATTGCACTGAGCAGGAATCGACCCATAGCCAGCTGGATGACAGGCGAGCATTCTACCACTGAACCATCAATGCTTACATGTTGAAAGTAAAGTATAATTCATAAAAGATGTAGTTTCTCTTCATATTAGTATTTAAATGAAAAACATTGCACTGACCAGGAATTGAACTATGGTCAGCTGGATGACAGGCGAGCATTCTACCACTGAACCATCAGGGCTTTCATGTTGTCCCTAAAATATAATTCATAAAAATTGTAATTTCTCTTCATATTAGTATTTAAATGAAAAACATTGCACTGACCAGGAATTGACCCATGGCCAGCTGGATGACAGGCGAGCATTCTACCACTGAACCATCAGTGCTTACATGTTGAAAGTAAAGTATAATTCATAAAAGATGTAGTTTCTCTTCATATTAGTATTTAAATGAAAAACATTGCACTGACCAGGAATTGAACTATGGTCAGCTGGATGACAGGCGAGCATTCTACCACTGAACAATCAGTGCATTCATGTTGTAAGTAAAATATAATTCATTAAAAATGTTATTTCTCTTCATATTAGTATTTAAATGAAAAACATTGCACTGACCAGGAATCGACCCATGGCGAGCTGGATGACAGGCGAGCATTCTACCACTGAACCATCAGGGCTTTCATGTTGTCCCTAAAATATAATTCATAAAAATTGTAATTTCTCTTCATATTAGTATTTAAATGAAAAACATTGTACTGACCAGGAATCGACCCATGGCCAGCTGGATGACAGGCGAGCATTCTACCACTGAACCATCAGTACTTTCAGGTCGTCCGTGAAATATTATTCATAAAAATTGTAATTTCTCTTCATATCAGTATTTAAATGAAAAACATTGCACTGACCAGGAATCGACCCATGGCGAGCTGGATGACAGGCGAGCATTCTACCACTGAACCATCAGGGCTTTCATGTTGTCCCTAAAATATAATTCATAAAAATTGTAATTTCTCTTCATATCACTATTTAAATGAAAAACATTGAACTAACCAGGAATCGACCCATGGCCAGCTGGATGACAGGCGAGCATTCTACCACTGAACCATCAGGGCTTTCATGTTGTCCCTAAAATATAATTCATAAAAATTGTAATTTCTCTTCATATTAGTATTTAAATGAAAAACATTGCACTGAGCAGAATTCGACCCATAGCCAGCTGGATCACAGGCGAGCATTCTACCACTGAACCATCAATGCTTACATGTTGAAAGTAAAGTATAATTCATAAAAGATGTAGTTTCTCTTCATATTAGTATTTAAATGAAAAACATTGCACTGACCAGGAATTGAACTATGGTCAGCTGGATGACAGGCGAGCATTCTACCACTGAACCATCAGGGCTTTCATGTTGTCCCTAAAATATAATTCATAAAAATTGTAATTTCTCTTCATATTAGTATTTAAATGAAAAACATTGCACTGACCAGGAATTGACCCATGGCCAGCTGGATGACAGGCGAGCATTCTACCACTGAACCATCTGTGCTTACATGTTGAAAGTAAAGTATAATTCATAAAAGATGTAGTTTCTCTTCATATTAGTATTTAAATGAAAAACATTGCACTGACCAGGAATTGAACTATGGTCAGCTGGATGACAGGCGAGCATTCTACAACTGAACCATCATTGATTTCATGTTGAAAGTAAAGTATAATTCATAAAAGATGTAGTTTCTCTTCATATTAGTATTTAAATGAAAAACATTGCTCTGACCAGGAATCGACCCATAACCAGCTGTGTGACAGGCGAGCATTCTACCACTGAACCATCAATGCTTACATGTTGAAAGTAAAGTATAATTCATAAAAGATGTAGTTTCTCTTCATATTAGTATTTAAATGAAAAACATTGCTCTGACCAGGAATTGAACTATGGTCAGCTGGATGACAGGCGAGCATTCTACCACTGAACCATCAGTGCATTCATGTTGAAAGTAAAATATAATTCATTAAAAATGTAATTTCTCTTCATATTAGTATTTAAATGAAAAACATTGCTCTGACCAGGAATCGACCCATAACCAGCTGTGTGACAGGCGAGCATTCTACCACTGAACCATCAATGCTTACATGTTGAAAGTAAAGTATAATTCATAAAAGATGTAGTTTCTCTTCATATTAGTATTTAAATGAAAAACATTGCTCTGACCAGGAATTGAACTATGGTCAGCTGGATGACAGGCGAGCATTCTACCACTGAACCATCAGTGCATTCATGTTGTGAGTAAAATATAATTCATTAAAAATGTAATTTCTCTTCATATTAGTATTTAAATGAAAAACATTGCACTGACCAGGAATCGACACATGGCGAGCTGGATGACAGGCGAGCATTCTACCACTGAACCATCAGGGCTTTCATGTTGAAAGTAAAGTATAATTCATAAAAATTGTAGTTTCTCTTCATATTAGTATTTAAATGAAAAACATTGCACTGACCAGGAATTGAACTATGGTCAGCTGGATGACAGGCGAGCATTCTACCACTGAACCATCAGTGCATTCATGTTGTAAGTAAAATATAATTCATTAAAAATGTAATTTCTCTTCATATTAGTATTTAAATGAAAAACATTGCTCTGACCAGGAATCGACCCATGGCCAGCTGCACAAGAGGCGAGCATTCTACCACTGAACCATCAGGGCTTTCATGTTGAAAGTAAAGTATAATTCATAAAAATTGTAGTTTCTCTTCATATTAGTATTTAAATGAAAAACATTGCACTGACCAGGAATTGAACTATGGTCAGCTGGATGACAGGCGAGCATTTTACCACTGAACCATCAGTGCATTCATGTTGTAAGTAAAATATAATTCATGAAAATTGTAATTTCTCTTCATATTAGTATTTAAATGAAAAACATTGCTCTGACCAGGAATCGACCCATAACCAGCTGTGTGACAGGCGAGCATTCTACCACTGAACCATCAATGCTTACATGTTGAAAGTAAAGTATAATTCATAAAAGATGTAGTTTCTCTTCATATTAGTATTTAAATGAAAAACATTGCTCTGACCAGGAATCGACCCATAACCAGCTGTGTGACAGGCGAGCATTCTACCACTGAACCATCAGTGCATTCATGTTGTAAGTAAAATATAATTCATTAAAATTGTAATTTCTCTTCATATTAGTATTTAAATGAAAAACATTGCTCTGACCAGGAATCGACCCATGGCCAGCTGCACAAGAGGCGAGCATTCTACCACTGAACCATCAGGGCTTTCATGTTGAAAGTAAAGTATAATTCATAAAAGATGTAGTTTCTCTTCATATTAGTATTTAAATGAAAAACATTGCACTGACCAGGAATTGAACTATGGTCAGCTGGATGACAGGCGAGCATTCTACCACTGAACCATCAGGGCTTTCATGTTGTCCCTAAAATATAATTCATAAAAATTGTAATTTCTCTTCATATTAGTATTTAAATGAAAAACATTGCACTGACCAGGAATTGACCCATGGCCAGCTGGATGACAGGCGAGCATTCTACCACTGAACCATCAGTGCTTACATGTTGAAAGTAAAGTATAATTCATAAAAGATGTAGTTTTTCTTCATATTAGTATTTAAATGAAAAACATTGCACTGACCAGGAATTGAACTATGGTCAGCTGGATGACAGGCGAGCATTCTACAACTGAACCATCATTGATTTCATGTTGAAAGAAAAGTATAATTCATAAAAGATGTAGTTTCTCTTCATATTAGTATTTAAATGAAAAACATTGCTCTGACCAGGAATCGACCCATAACCAGCTGTGTGACAGGCGAGCATTCTACCACTGAACCATCAATGCTTACATGTTGAAAGTAAAGTATAATTCATAAAAGATGTAGTTTCTCTTCATATTAGTATTTAAATGAAAAACATTGCTCTGACCAGGAATTGAACTATGGTCAGCTGGATGACAGGCGAGCATTCTACCACTGAACCATCAGTGCATTCATGTTGTAAGTAAAATATAATTCATTAAAAATGTAATTTCTCTTCATATTAGTATTTAAATGAAAAACATTGCACTGACCAGGAATCGACCCATGGCGAGCTGGATGACAGGCGAGCATTCTACCACTGAACCATCAGTGCATTCATGTTGTAAGTAAAATATAATTCATTAAAAATGTAATTTATCTTCATATTAGTATTTAAATGAAAAACATTGCACTGACCAGGAATCGACCTGGATGACAGGCGAGCATTCTACCACTGAACCATCAGGGCTTTCATGTTGTCCCTAAAATATAATTCATAAAAATTGTAATTTCTCTTCATATTAGTATTTAAATGAAAAACATTGTACTGACCAGGAATCGACCCATGGCCAGCTGGATGACAGGCGAGCATTCTACCACTGAACCATCAGTACTTTCAGGTCGTCCCTGAAATATTATTCATAAAAATTGTAATTTCTCTTCATATCAGTATTTAAATGAAAAACATTGCACTGACCAGGAATCGACCCATGGCGAGCTGGATGACAGGCGAGCATTCTACCACTGAACCATCAGGGCTTTCATGTTGTCCCTAAAATATAATTCATAAAAATTGTAATTTCTCTTCATATTAGTATTTAAATGAAAAACATTGCACTGGCCAGGAATCCACCCATGGCCAGCTGGATGACAGGCGAGCATTCTACCACTGAGCCATCAGTGATTTCATGTTATAAGTAAAATATAATTCATAAAAATAGTTATTTCTCTTCATATTAGTATTTAAATGAAAAACATTGCACTGACCAGGAATCGACCCATGGCGAGCTGGATGACAGGCGAGCACTCTACCACTGAACCATCAGGGCTTTCATGTTGTCCCTAAAATATAATTCATAAAAATTGTAATTTCTCTTCATATTAGTATTTAAAGATATGCTATACAGATATGTAGGTCAGTATTACATAATCGTGAAATGAATAAGTCTGAATATATCATTGGTCAGAAAACACTAAAACCTGCTTGAAACTGTAAAAGTTTATACACTCTATTCCACACTGTATAGAAATAAAATAACTTACACTATAAGTAACTGTGAGCCAATCATTGCATAGAAAAAACTTTATGCACTGTTTATAAGATTCACTGAGACAAGTGGGTCAATACTTCGTGTACTTTATGTGCTCTCACACAATTACCTTCCCTTGCATAAAGTTGCTGTACAGTTATATGTAACTGAATATTGTATATTCATCACAAACAACCTTAGCAAAATGATGGTTCGACGAAACGGACGGTTCGCTAAAACCAATAAACCAGGCAATTCAGGCCAATTTGGAAAGAAACTAGATAGCGTGATAGCGAATGAGGATAGTAAGTGAAATATATTTTGCAAAGGTCAGCTTGTAAACTACTGGGTAACCCTAAATGATGAGAAATATGTACAAAATATGTTTTGCATGATTTATTCATATCCCAATGATTTAACTCCTTCACTGCATCTAATAAGGTATATAGATACTAATTACGGGACATTTAGGAATTAAGTGACTAGACCAAAGCAAGCATGTTTGAGATTTTAATGATTTTAAATAAATTACCACTTCATTATTTGCTTTTAGACATTCAATCAGTTTTATTTGTCCAACAAACCATATTCACAATTGTTCAATCCAACGAAGATTAGGGGATAAGCTAAGAGACCCCTCCATTTGTCCGTCCATCCATCCTTCAACTAGACAACAGCAACACCAAAGTGTAGCAAATCCCATCGAACAGCCATGGCTGGCATTTTTTTTACAAACAAAGTATACAGCAAAAATGGCAGCCATTTTTCAAAATGGCCACCTTCTACCAAAAGTGTCATTAGACAGTGTGCCACGCTTATAGTATTCACGCATCAAATATGAACAAAATCGCTCTACTACTTTTCGAGTTATAGTAAAATACGTTAAAATGACGGCCATTTTTCAAAATGGCTGCCTTCTACCAAAAGTGTCATTAGACAGTGTGCCATGCTTATAGTATTCATATACCAAATATAAACAAAATTGCTCGACTACTTTTCGAGTTACAGCAAAAATCGTAAAATAACGAGTAAAGGCCGCCATAGTTCAATTCTTTGAAGCAAATGATTCTAAAAGTACAACATATCTTTGAAAAAATATCATTCTGTTAAGTGAAATTGTAAAAAATATTTTGCAATGTGTGAAATTGAATTAAAGCACATGATTCAATGAATAGTGGATGCTTCAATTCACTTATGTCTTCTAGTCTAGGCTTTGAATTTGGACTACCACCCTCGTTCATAGTCTAGAATCAGGACATATGTTAAATTTAATCATCTACAATGCATTGAGTCATTGGCTTAAATCCTATAATATAATATGCCTATCAATATAATATGTAATTATTTAAGTATCATCTCAATGCTTTAATTTTAATAGAATTATTTTAATATTTTACTAACTGTATAATATGTAGTTTGCATTACTGTTGATAAATAAATAAATAATTGCACTGTTCAGTAAAGAAATATAGCAATTGTATTATTTAAACTGACTATACACTATAGAAATGATTTTCATTGAAAAATCAAATCAGTACCAAAATTATGGTTACCCTGTAGTAGTGAAAGGCACATTAGAAATGAATATCACCCCCTTCAATCTATTTTTACAGGTTTTTATGATTATTTCAGATTTTTCTATAGTTTGCGTAACCAGGACGGTGAATTTTCTTCATTTTTCATCAAACATTTCGTCTTACCAATATTTATTATATCTGTCAATTTTATCAAAATCGCGCCGCTACGTTTGAAAATAATTCAAATTATGTAGTTTTTCCCATTGAGCTCCATTATAAAAATGGAATTTTCAAACTTAATATTTTAAAATTCTACGTGGTGAAAAGTTGCATATTGACTAGTTAGTTAATGTTATGGTGTTAAAAATTCAAAACAAAAAGGAATAAAGAAAAAATGCCACAGAGCAGTCTCAATAGAGTATCTTTAAATGAAAAACATTGCACTGACCAGCAGGAATCGACCCATGGCCAGCTGGATGGCATGCGAGCATTCTACCACTAACCATCAATGCTTTCCTTCTGTAAGTAAAGTATAATTCATGAAAGATGTAGTTTCTCTTCATATGAGTATTTAAATGAAAAACATTGCACTGACCAGGAATCGACCCATGGCCAGCCGGATGACAGGCTAGCATTCTACCACTGAACCATCAGTGCTTTCATGGTGTAATTAAAGTACAATTCATTTTTAAACAAAAGAGGCAGGCCAACCAAAAAATTATGTCCCTTCATGAGTATTGAGTTCACATTGGAAGATTTGAACTTTCAATATTTTTATAGCAGCTAAGAATAATTAAAGTTTTTTTGCATATGAACTTTGGTCAATATAATAATTTTTGTTCAAGTACTTGGTTAGTCCCCGGGGGTTAGTCGAGCTAACTTTGAAAGCAATTTCAAGCAAATTGATAGAATACTTGTGGGAGTTTAACCCCATAAATGTCGGGTAGGATTTTCAAATCAACCCCACAACTACTAGACTACTTGTGTATTGAAATCTTGCGGTTGAACAACGTTGTCAGCAGTTGACACCACACTGACGGAGCCAGGGGGTTGGGGCATGGGGACGCCAAAGACTTTCAGCTGGACACATTTTAAGAGTGAATTCATCAATTGTTGAGTATTTCGAACTAATTACAAGAAACAATATGTTAATAGACAGACAGAGGGATGAACAAACACGTGGGCGATAACAATACCCTAGGCCAAAACATATTGTGTCAAATCTTCTATATCAAAACGCCTATTTTATGTTCGTAAAACGTATTTTTATGGCAATACCTTTCTAATGTGCTTAAAATGTTCGAATGTTTTCATTATATAAAATCACCATGGAAAGTCGATCTTTTAAATCTTGACACAACTCATTCTCACTTTTCTAATGTAAATGTTATTTTTCTCGAACGATATAGACGACTTTCCAGATAACATCATACGCGTAGCCAGGGGGTTGCGATGGATGCATCCCCCCATAACCAATAAAACCATGAGAATGAAGAAGAAAGGAGCTTTAAAATGCTTTTTATTTGAAGCTTCTAGCTCTGGGTCGCATCAATTTTTGTAAAATTCAAATAAATCTTATTTTGGGCTTGTTATGCTGCAATCGCAACCCCCCTGACTGAAGACCGAAATTGTTTTAGCGATCGCACCCCTCCCCTAAAGCTGGCTATGCCGGCCTCTGAACATTGAGGGATTTTAACGATTTCTGAATAGTTGAATTGAGATACATATTATTGTCTGATTCCATCGTGTACACATGTAATACGACAATACAGATTAAGAAACTAATATGATCAATCGATTGAAAGAAACATATTCGTAATCAATGATACAATTAACGCAAATGTCTGCAACCTTTTTATAACACTATATCGCAAGACCAAATAACCTCCCACCCCCTCCAAAAATGTCAAATTGAGGTCAACGTGACTTAAGGGGTGCCAAAAATGCTATATTTCCTTAAATAATAATCGTTTATGTTTCAAATGAAATAAAATCCAGATAATAGCTTTTCAGAACTGAAGTTGTACTTTAAGGATAGGATGTACCATGTATCGCCAAAACTCAATGAAATCAATGGAACGCGAAATAGAATAATCAACAATTTCAAGTTGTTTATGTCTTTAACATTCATATTTCAAGAAGTAATATCAATAACAATAAGTGATTCGGTAAGATGTTGTCTGAGCATTACGGAACATGCACAAAAATTGCAAAGGCATTCATCCATATCATCAGGAAGAAGAAAAAAACTTTTTCTTTCAAATTCGTATAAGAGAACGCGATTCACGAATATGTGAAATTGTAGTGTACTTTTTAAAATTCATAAAATAGTCAATAGTGTCTTGATCTTTATGAAATAAAGCATGTTGGAATGGGAATTCAATCTGTTCAAAAATTATTTAACATAGCAATAATGATGTCATTGCATTTTCTACAGTATTAGAAACAAAGCAACTTTCAATATTTTAAAACTAATTCAATATTATTTGAATTTCATTTCTCAAAAAGTGCCATTTATCTGTGCCCAGATTAGAAAAAATTAGAGGCACAGAAACATTGCAAAAGAGTACTATTGAAACATCGAGCATAATATATGGCATCCAAAAAATATTTTTTAGGCTATAGTGTGCTCAGAATTACTTTTACAACTTTTGCACAATGAGAAAATATCACTGAAGAACATAGAAAATTAATAAGCCAGTAATTAATTAATAAGACAGCGTTCAGGACGGAAAATCCAAAAATAGCTACCTTAGGTAGACTTTCATATTCAATGATCGAGTTGACGTTGCTATATTATACCATGATCATTGTAAGCTGAGAACGATGGATCTCATAGACACATACAGGAGCTGATCGTGATAAGGATCTCGTAGATATATTCAGTGATCATTGGAAGCTGAGAACTATGGATCCAATAGACAAATATAAGAGCAGACATGGATCTCGTAGATATATTCAGTGACCATTGGAAGCTGACAATCATCCCATAAACACAAACAGGAGCAGTCTCATTGGAAGCTGACAACTATGGATCATATAGACATAAACAGGAGCTTACATAGATCTCATTAAAATCCATTGATCATTGGACGCTGTGAAAGATGGATGATGGATCGACATATCCAGTGATAATTTTGAGCGGACAACTATACAGGGCGTATCAAAAAAACGCAACACATTGTGATCTCGAAAAGGCACAAAACCAGTGATAACAGCATTGATTTCATTCAATGAACCATAAAGCCATTGTGTCTCCTCTTTACAATGATATATCATTCATTGATATTTGGTCATGGTTGGGCGAGTAATCATTCCATTTGCAAAGTGGGCCGAAATTAGCTTGGGGCCAAGTTATAAACATCGCAAAAGTCAGTGTACGGAGGCCGATGCAATATTGGAAGAAAACATAAAACCAATGCTGACTGCATCCTTTTCATTCAATGTACCAAAAAGCCAAATTACTCCTCTTTGCAATGGAATATCATTCATTCACAGGGAGTCATCTCTGGCCGAATAATCATTAATTTTGCAAAGTGGGGCAAAATTCAGCTCGGACCCAAGTTTTAAACATTGCAAAAGTCAGTACAAGGGGCATAGGGGCTATTGGAAGAAGGTGTGACAGGTGTGGCATAGACAGTTAAGTGTTTATACTCATACTCTTGCAAGAATACATCCTATACCCCTCCAAATTGCCACCACTTTCTTGCACATAAAGATGCGCTCATCTGTCCACGTCATGCATGGTTTAGCCATGAGTCATCTGTGGGTTAAAGCAGAGAAAAGCACCCCATTGGCAATTCTTTCTCGAGGTTTTGCAATATCTGGTGGAGAAATTGTGAGCACAGAATATGCTCCTGAGATAGCTCCAAAAGAAAAAGTCACAACAATTCAAGTAAGAGGAACTTCCATTGGAACTTAGCCCTTGCACTGATTTTTTCAATATCTAAAACTTGGCGCAGAGCAGATTTTGACCCACTGTGCAAATGGAAGGATTTCTCACCCAACCATTATCGCATGTGAATGAATGACATATCATTGCAAAGAGAGACGTGGCTTTATGGTACATTGAATGAAATTGATGTAGTCATCACTAGTTTTGTGATTTTACGAGATAACTACTTGTTGCGTTTTTTTTATATGCCCTGTAGATCTCAAACAGGAGCTGACTTGATAAAAATCTCATAGATATATTTTAATCGTGACCATTGGAAGATGACAACTATAGATCTCACTATATTCCGAGTGATCATTGAAAGCTGAGAACTATGGATCTTATAGACAAATACAGGAGCAGATATGGATCTCAAAGATATATTTAGTGACCATTGGAAGCTGAGAACTATGGATCCCATAGACACATACAGGAGCTGATCGTGATAAGGATCTCGTAGATATATTCAGTCATCATTGGAAGCTGAGAACTATGGATCCCAAAGACACATACAGGAGCTGACATGGATATCATAGATGAATAAACGCAAGGAGCACACGCGTCTCGAACTCATATATATATTTAGTGACCATTGGAAGCTGAGAACTATGGATCCCATAGACACATACAGGAGCTGATCGTGATAAGGATCTCGTAGATATATTCAGTCATCATTGGAAGCTGAGAACTATGGATCCCAAAGACACATACAGGAGCTGACATGGATGTCATAGATGAATAAACGCAAGGAGCACACGCGTCTCGAACTCATATATATATTTAGTGACCATTGGAAGCTGAGAACTATGGATCCCATAGACACATACAGGAGCTGATCGTGATAAGGATCTCATAGATATACAGTATTTAGTGATCATTGGAAGCTGAGAACTATGGATCCCATAGACACATACATGAGCTGATCGTGATAAGGATCTAGTAGATATACTCAGTGATCATTGGGAGCTGAGAACTATGGATCTTATAGACACATACAGGAGCAGATATGGATCTCATAGATATATTTAGTGACCATTGGAAGCTGAGAACTATGGATCCCATAGACACATACAGGAGCTGATCGTGATAAGGATCTCATAGATATATTCAGTGATCATTGGAAGCTGAGAACTATGGATCCCATAGACACATACAGGAGCTGACATGGATCTCATGGATATATTTAGTGACCATTGGAAGCTGAGAACTATGGATCCCATAGACACATACAGGAGCTGATCGTGATAAGGATCTTATAGATATATTCAGTGATCATTGGAAGCTGAGAACTATGGATCCCATAGACACATACAGGAGGTGACATGGATCTCATGGATATATTTAGTGACCATTGGAAGCTGAGAACTATGGATCCCATAGACAAATCCAGGAGCTGATCGTGATAAGGATCTCATAGATATATTCAGTGATCATTGGAAGCTGAGAACTATGGATCCCATAGACACATACAGGAGCTGATCGTGATAAGGATCTCATAGATATATTCAGTGATCATTGGAAGCTGAGAACTATGGATCCCATAGACACATACAGGAGCTGACATGGATCTCATGGATATATTTAGTGACCATTGGAAGCTGAGAACTATGGCTCCCATAGACACATACAGGAGCTGACATGGATCTCATGGATATATTTAGTAACCATTGGAAGCTGAGAACTATGGATCCCATAGACACATACAGGAGCTGATCGTGATAGGGATCTCATATATATATTCAGTGATCATTGGAAGTTGAGAACTATGGATCCCATAGCCACATACAGGAGCAGACATGGATCTCATGGATATATTTAGTGACCATTGGAAGCTGAGAACTATGGATCCCATAGACACATACAGGAGCTGATCGTGATAAGGATCTCAAACATATTCAGTGATCATTGGAAGCTGAGAACTATGGATCCCTTAGACACATACAGGAGCAGGCATGGATCTCATAGATATATTTAGTGACCATTGGAAGCTGAGAACTATGGATTCCATAGACACATACAGGAGCTGATCCGTGATAAGGATCTCATAGATATATTTAGTGACCATTGGAAGCTGAGAACTATGAATCCCATAGACACGTACAGGAGCTGATCGTGATAAGAATCTCATAAATATATTCGGTGATCATTGGAAGCTGAGAACTATGATCCCATAGACACATACAGGAGCAGACATGGATCTCATAGATATACAGTATTTAGTGACCATTGCATTGAAGCTGAGAACTATGGATCTCATAGACACATACAGGAGCTGATCGTGATAAGGATCTCATAGATATATTCAGTGATCATTGGAAGCTGAGAACTATGGATCCCATAGACACATACAGGAGCAGACATGGATCTCATAGATATACAGTATTTAGTGACAATTGGAAGCTGAGAACTATGGATCTCATAGACACACACAGGAGCTGATCGTGATAAGGATCTCAAACATATTCAGTGATTATTGGAAGCTAAGAACTATGGATCTCATAGACACATACAGGAGCAGACATGGATCTCATAGATATACAGTATTTAGTGACCATTGGAAGCTGAGAACTATGGATCCCATAGGCACATACAGGAGCTGACATGGATCTCATAGATATATTTAGTGACCATTGGAAGCAGACAACTATGGATCTCATAGATATACTCAGTGACCATTGGACGCTGACATCTATGGATCACATAGACATAAACAGGAGCTTACGTGGATCTCATTAAAATCCACTGGTCATTGGACGCTGTGAAATACAGATGATGGATCGACATATACAGTGATAATTTGGAGCTGACAACTATGGATCTCAAATAGGAGTTGATCCTGATAAGGATCTCAAAGATGTATTTTGATCATTGGAAGATGACGACTATGGATCTCATAGACACATACAGGAGCTAACATGGATCTCATTAAAATTAACTTATCATTTGAAGCTGAGAAGTATGGATGATTGATACCATAGACATTAGGCTATACAGTGATTATTTTGAGCTGACAACTATGTATCTCAAACATATTCAATGATCATTTGAAGCTGACAACTATGGATCTCATAGACGGGGTCCGCGCAATACCGAAACCCATTATACCGACGCGCATTGTACCGAAAGGCCTTATACCAAATGCCATAATACCGATGCGCGTTTTACCGAAGTTTTCTTGCGTGAGTTGTAACGTATATATCTTCTTGTAACCTTTAAGAGCAAGCACAAAGTTATTGAGAGGCAAAACAGCGAACACACATTTAAAGTTTATTAGAAGTAAAATATGATTAGACAATTTTCAAGATTTGATATATGATATTCATTATGCATCCTTACAAACGGGAGAACTTCTAATTTGAGACTAAAACAATCTGTCATCGTTTCCACTTGATTCCCAGAGATAAAAAACCCAGTCGATCCGTTTGTTTGTTTGTTTGTCCGCCTTTTCGGAAAACAACTGATGACAACAGGACGTCTAATTTAGAAGTGTCTTTGAAAATGGAAGCCATTTGATAAAAAGTTGCCATATTTCAACATTTATTTCATGTCGTCCAGCATAGGTTCAATGATCCGTTTTTGAGGGCAGAGCATTGGGAAAAAAAATGATGAAAGAGACAGTAAATTGAACTGAATTTAGATGTAACGCATTGAATTATGTAATAGATGATCTGATGAAAATATCTTCGCGGACTTACAGCTTTTGTTATGATATGACATAGCTACGCACCCACACATTTCGCACACCATTGGAAAGCTTATCTCGTCTTCTTAAATTCTTCTAGAATTGAGTAAATCATTCAAGGCCTGGGGATTTGAATGGAACACTGAACTTTAATCATAAATAAGTGACATTTTAGCAGACAAACAACAGTACCTGAATGTACGCTATGATATGATACAGTGATAATATATTACTTCTCAGTCCCTGAAATTTTGACATCTAACTGAAGCTACATGCCAATCTGTTTCATTAACCTAGATGCTCAACCTGGGCTTTGATTTTACGCGGTTTTGAATAACCATTCCTTGATGACGCCTATGCTATCTACTCTTGTATTCTGTTGCTATTTCTTGCTTGATCTTCCTGGTTAAATGAAGATGATTTTCAACAATACTTATATTATAACACTCTTCTACTCTTATCACACATCTTCCATTACAAGCCTTTTTACATCAAAAATATTGTGTAGGTATACAGGTTTTCGGTACAATGCGCATCGATATAATAAGACGATGCCTCATAGATACATAATGTACATAAGCTTACATGGATCTCGTAGATATATTCAGTGATCATTGGCAGCTGACAACTATGGATCTCATAGACACATAATGTACATAAGCTTATATGGATCTCGTAGATATATTCAGTGATCATTGGCAGCTGAGAACTATGAATCTTATAGACACATACAGGAGCTTACGTGGATTTCATATATATATTCAGTGATCATTGGCAGCTGACAAATATGGATCTCATAGACACATGCAGGAGCTTACATGGATCTCAATGATATATTCAGTGATCATTTGAAGCTGAGAACTATGGATAACCATAGACATATTCAGTGATCATTGATACAAGTAAGTCACCCCACTCTCAAATATTCTCTATCGAATATAGGCTACAGAATAAACGAGGGAGGGGTGATTTACTCCCAATATCTTTGACAACTAAATGATAAATGAATGAACGCAAGGAGCTCATACGTTAAAATTCATAATCAGCGTTCTAAAAGATTGGAATTGATATCTTGATCACTTTTTGTGCTTTGAATTTTTTGTTAGGAAATAATAGAGATAGAACCCTATGAGCCAATTCTTCCTACACAGTCCTTAAATATACTCCACGATCGTTGGTAGCGGACAACTGGATCTAATAGACATTTTAAGCGTTTATTTGAGTATGACATCCATGAGTGCCATGGATTGAATACTGTATGTACACATAGTGATATTTCGGAGCTAACAACTATGGATCTCATGGACATATTCAGTGATGATTTGGAGCTGACAACTATGGATATCATAGTCATGTACAGTGATCATTGAAACTATGGATATCATAGACATATTCGGTGATCATTGAAAGCTGAGAGCTATGGATCTCATGGACCTATACAGTGATAGTTTGGAGGGGACAACTATGGTCTCCTGGACATATACAGTGATGATTTGGAGCGGACAATGGATCTCATGGACATATACAGTGATGATTTGGAGCTGACAATTATGGATCTCGTAGACATATAGTGGTAATTTGGTACAAACAACTAAGGAACTCATTGAAACAGATATTTTTTATCTTTGTTTCATTTGATCACTATGGACGCTTGCTACATAGATTTGAAATCTTGTTGAAGTCTAGTTCTTAATGAGATTTGAATTGTTAACTATTAAAAACTTTTTTATCTATTTGATCATTGATGCCAAATTCAAGTTCTGTTACACTAACATTTATTTGCATTTATTTTTCCATATTCAACTTTGTCAGGGTAAATCCTAATTGACACAACACATCTTTAAAACTTCAAAACATTTATTCTCTAAGGTATCAGACTTTAAATGTGAAATCATAATAAGCACTCCAACATTACCATCTAGTTGCATGCCAATTGGATATATTGATGAATCAAGAAATACAGGGACCCTTTTCTGCTTTTCCATATCATAAACAGTAATCTTGCTTCACCAAAACCTCTTATGCCATCTTTTTACAGTAAAACATGTATATAATTAACATCAGTCACAAAAAATGTTCATTGATGTAAATTACTAAATAGTAATCTGATAGTAATGTAATCTGATAGTAATCTAATTCAAAGTAATCTGGTATTAAAGAGTTCATTGTACTTAAGTATTCATTACAGATATAGGAGTCAATGTTAAATGCATCTTGAAGTGGTATTCACTAAACATGTGTTTACTTGAGAGACATGTTTCAGACTCCAGAAACAGGTTTTAACTGTATCAATATTCAATATAGCTACTACTCTATTAGAAATATTGCATCAATATTGTTCAATTAATAAA